>VOQK01018086.1:2397-19840 GCA_015052645.1 Benitochromis conjunctus
CCGTGGACCAGCTAGGAAACTATACAAAATTGTATCATTTTGTGGTTAGCAATTCCTGTGTCACACACTTACCTTTACAAGTAAGCCATCTTTATCATACATCCAGATTTTCTTTCTGGCTTCAGCTTGGGTCATCCCCGTCTCCATCATGGCCATCACAATCAGATTGGCAATTCCAAGCGCAGCCTACCAAATAATAAATAAATAAATGAATAAATAATAAAATAAAAACAGATTTACACAAAGAAAACATGAATCATTATTCTCTAAATAGACAATGAAGCAAACCCGCAGGTTATTGTTCTGTTTGTGGTCAGTCCGAAACAGTACGGCACTTCCAATTGGACCTTTTTTTTTTTTGCCATTTTCAAATATATGACTTTCATATAGCAAAGTCAAGAGAACAAAACAAAAAACATAGAAAATCTTGAGAAATTCGATTAAAAGGATAGATATCAGTTTACCTCTCCTGCTCCCAGGAACAGCACCCGGTGTTCAGTGATGGGTTTGCCAACCGCTCTCTGAGCTGCTAACAGACCAGCAAGAGCTACAGACGCAGTGCCTGGAAACATGTAGACAAACAGAAGAGCAAACAATGGCGTCTCTGCCTCAAAGACAACTAAACGCTCACAATAACTGGTCTAAAATCAGCAAGGCTTTCATTCATAACAACTCATGAATGCATCTTATTTCAGCATCACTCATTACAGATGATCTTTGAAATGCTCCAGCAGTAATTTAACTCACAAAACTACAATAAAAATTTACACTGAGTTTCAGGTGGAATCTAATAAAGCAGTGATCCTTTTATAAACAACTCCGGCAACTTAACAATTAAAGCTGTAAGCCATTTGCATGGATGGGCCTAAACCTCCGAATCTTTCAGAATTCTTCTTGAGAAACACTCTGATCTGTAAACACCGCTAAACTTTGAGCCTAAGCAGCCTTTGAGTCAGCTGGAAAATACATAAACACAAAACTGTAAGGTAAGCACTTTGTATGGTGCAACCTGAATGTGAATTAGGACGACAGAGTCATACAACACGGTAGACATTATCTGCACATATTTAACAACAGTAGTCTCAGGTGCTGTGTCAGGGGTGAACCTTGGATGTCATCATTGAAGGTGCAGTATTTCTCCCTGTACTTTCTAAGGAAGCGGAATGCATTGTGGTTCCCAAAGTCTTCAAACTGGATCAGCGTGTCCTGCCCGTATTTGTCCACGACAGCTTCCATGAACTCATCAATGAGATCATCATATGCTTGGGAGCGGTCTCGCTTCTGGTACAGCCCCATGTAAAACGGATCCTTAAGGAGAGTCTGATGGGAGGACAAGGGCAAGCATGAGAGGCCGAAGTAAATACAGTTATTATATTTCTCTTCTTTCATACATGCAATAAACAGAAAGAAAAAACCCCCAACACCTAGCCTTCCTACCTCGTTATCCGTCCCAACATCAATCACCACAGGCAGACATTTCTCAGGTCTGATGCCAGCACAGGCAGTGTACAGGCAAAGTTTTCCAACAGGTATTCCCATTCCATAAACACCCAGGTCTCCTAATCCCAAAATACGCTCTCCATCAGTTACTACTACTACCTACACAAAAAGGAGATGGAGGAAGCACATTAGTTGGAAAAATGAAGATTAAAATTTGCATGAGCACATATTTATAAGCAACTGTCATATCTTTATGACATATTTTTATACTTTTCTCCAATGTAATATAGGTAATATCTGAAAAGGTTTTACTATAGTGAGGATTTTGAGACTTACTGCAACATTAGTGTCTGGCCAATTGTCGAGGATGGAGCGGATATGTCCTCTGTCCAGAATGGAGATAAACAAGCCTCTGGAGAGATAAACAGGATCACAGTTAAGCTATTGCAGCAATCATGATAAAATCATAACTGTAACTAAGCAGAAAAAGAAAATGCACCCACTTTTAACATAAGGTGACATAAGTAAGGTGATACAAATTTATGCTATTCCTTATGTGCATAAAATTCAATACGCCTGCAGTCAAAAATAAAACATGTAAGAGCTTCTCCTGTCTAAAGCAGGTCTCCCTTCACTCTCAAAGATCTTGCCAGAAAGGAGCCTGTCCTAATTTTCGAAGAATCAATAGGATCTTGCATACATAACATTCCTGCTCCTTTAGACTGAAGGTAAAAGAGCTGTGTTAGCCATATTTGGATAGATACGTAGACGCTGACAATCTCAGACATGTGCACTGAGTGTTATTTCTCCTTGTTAGGATATAGCCGTCAGAACTGGCTGTCAATATGCTGTGCCAAGACATGTAGCAATCTCTCTTCTCTTCCATATCAAGCTTTTCTGCACACCTCTGCAAAATCTTCTCCCAGCACAAACCTGGCTGTGTAGGACTACAGCAACAAGACCTACATTAAAAACTCAAACTATTTGCTAAGGCCTTACTTTGGTCTTCTAAAGATATGTCCATACTGCGTACAGGCAAGCCCTACAGTGGGAGTGTAAACAATGGGCATCAGCGCCTCTATGTCTTCCATCAACACCCTGTAGAAAAGCTTCTCATTCCTTTCCTGGATGCCCATCAGGTAGATGTACCTGTATGGAAAAAGAAAAGTTAAGCTGTGTACAGGAAGACAAATGCTCGGTTTTTATTTAAATACACGTTTACACTTTCCAGCACAACAAGAAAAATACATCCTTACTTCTCCAGGGGATCGTGCAGCTTTTTGAGATTTTTCTGAAAGCGCATGGCCTGAATTTCCTGTGTCTCCACTTTGGGAGGCAGCAGACCATGTATCCCCAAAATCTGACGCTCCTGAAGGGAAAAGGCCATACCCTGTGGAGGAACACAAAAACATGACATTTTAGTTTCTTCAACTCTCCTCGCCTCCTGTTTCAGCCTCCTTTCTTTTTCTGACTGCCACCGTCTCCAAACCACACACAGCAGGTCTCACCACCATCTTGGAAATCTTCCCTTTCACTCATGTCACATATCACCTCTAACACTTGCCTCCACCCTCTCCACCCTGCCTGCATTCTCATGAATAATACGAGGGGCATTTTTAAGTATGTGTGGTCAGGGTTGTTTTTTATTCTCCAGACTACTTAAAGAAATTAGAAGAAAGCTTGTCTGAGAGTTCAGGCTGTATTACAGAATCAAGGTGGTCCTGTGTTTATAAGACATGTTTATATATATTTGCACATGCTTCAATAAATTGCTCCACCTAGTTCCCATTTTTCTAGCAAAATATAAAAAAAATAATGGATGGGTCAAGATTTTTGCACACTACTGTATATTGTGTCTATGTCCACCTCTACTTGAGACACTAAAGGAATTATGCAACACTTCCTGTAACTGACTCACATCAAAATCTGCTGTAGCCATTTCTTAACAGGACCGTTTTTGTGAAATTTACTGGCATACCATAAAAAACAGGGCTCCTCCTGCGACCTGTAGTTGGGGGCAGGGCTTTATTTGTTTATGTCCACCATCCCCCTACTCATGACCAGGGTGTACCACAGTTTTGTTTTGTTCTTTTTTATTAAGTATAGCAGTTTCTGGACTAACTGTTCATGTACTGTAATGTAGTTTTGTCAGACAGCGCACTGCCTCATTATGGGACCTTTAACTGAGTTTACCTATTGAGCATTTACAGAAGGAAATTCAGGCTGAGTGAATGAAGAAAAACCAAATGAAAGCAATTTTGCAGCAGGACAAAGACGGACAGAAAGTGGGGGTAGGAGTGGAGGAGGAGGAGTAGCCTCAAAGAAACCAATGAAGACCACTGTGGTGGTCTTCATTGGTTTCTTGAAAGTAACATTTTGGTAAGCATTTTTAGCAGCTGACTTTTTAGCAACTTTAGAAATGCAATTTCAACATGTCTAAGACAGGAATATACTGGATAAAGGTACATTCTGTACAGTGAACACTTGCCCTGCGCAGCTCATACCTACATTTAGGGTGAAGGAATTTGAGATCCTAGCCCTTTTAACAAAGTCATACCAGACTATATTTCAAACACAGTGACCTTTGCTGCTACAGTACACTGCTGATGCAAGTCACATCAAGCACTGCTCTTGTAATTGTAATCTAGAACTAGCTGGCATGCTCTCGTTTCGAAACTGAGACTTTTAATGCAAGAAGGATTTCAAGACTTTACCTTAAATTTAAAGCAAAAAAACTTTCTTTTAAATCCCAACCGCTCAATCAAACCATGGCATTAGGTTTGTGCCTCATTCTTTAAGGCAAGTACATAAACTCAATTTGTAGAGAATTATTATAATACAATAATTTTAATTTGAGCAAATTAAAAAAATGCATTTTAAAGTTTTATATAATGTTGTTTACTTATTATCTCAGTTATCTGAGTGTCCTTCTCCTGTGCACCTGCAAACTCTCAGACTCCCACTCAGGATTTTTAATGGGTGCAAATTACAGTCATTTTGCCCATGTCTTTAACTTTAGATTACAGTGTACCATATACTGTCTGCCAGTTGCATCATCAATTAGTCAGGGAGGAGGGGAGTACTGACACACTGGAAAGCAGCTCTATATGCCTTTTATATCAGTTTTCCTATATACAGTTTTCATTGCAAGCCTGCTTTTACAAACCATTATTAAATCAAGTATGGAGCTATGCAGGAGCTCAAAGACTGGCTGATAAAACAGCAGTTGAAATGACAGTTTGTGGGACCACTGGTCAGCTGGTCTGTGTCCAGTTTGGATGTAGGTTGGAATTTCTATATTTATCTGGTAAGGACTAAGTTTAGCACAAGGTCAAATCACCTCAAGCAGGAAAATGTTCGTGTTACCAACATCATTTGTAACTCTCAGTAGTTGGAAAACCACCTGAAAAATCAAACCCCACAAGCCGAATGCTTCACAGCATCATTTCAATTTAGCAAATACACAACACTTCACTTGTCTCACTTGTATGCGCACTGCTGGATACCCTGCTGTGAGCATTTTAAAACTGACAGCAAAAATTCACAAATACCTTATAAAAAATTCAGAAAGCAGCCACATAACCATGTACTGGAAAAGCACTGACAGACAGGCACCATTCACCATACATAATCAATAGCTATAGATATCAGAATACAAATAACTGAAGCATAAACTTCTTGTACAACTTTTATATTTTGAATGCAGACTAATAAATATGGTCATGTCAGCTTATATCAGTCACACTACAACCAAGGTTAGCTCTCTACTATTCTTTGTCTGAGATATAAACAGATATTAGCATCTCCAGTGGGATAAGAGTATAGTATTTAAAAGTGTGGGAAATATGTAGGCCTAACATTTAAAAGCTTACTTTATAACCACTGTTATGACACGTCTTGCAGTTCATTTCTACCCATTTCTGGACACTGTAGTCAAACAATAACATTTTAACAATTCGTTATAGTTATTTTCTGTCCAGGCAGATGCATAAAAAATATCCATCTTCACATAATGACATAATTAACACTGATCAAGAAAAAAACGGGCTGACGTCAGCGTGTCTTAAAATGCTAACACAAGGTAGGTCCACCTACTTTGTTGGTGCGAGGGCTGAGCATGAGGGGCTTGCCCTTTTCTTTGGTGTGGATCCATCTGCAAAGAGAGACGCAGGGCCTCAGAGACCAGGTTGTCCTTAATCTAGACAACATGGTAGACAGTCACTGGTGTGGCAGGTCCACTGGTGCTTTCTGGAAGATCCACTGGTTTCTGAGGGAGACAAGACAGACAAAAATGAAAAAATACTGACCATGTGCAAATGATTTGCACAACCTGGCTATAGAAATGATTACAGCTTTAATGACAGAAGTATTTATGTGCAGCACAGTGATTACATATCACCATGGTGACACATTTCAGATTTTAAGTTGTTAAGTCTTAACCGTCTCCATGTCACATTACCATGTGGGCTTTTTGGCAGGTTAGAGTCAAAGTTTTAATATTAGTTATTCTTCTTTCTGACAGTCAAGCCGTGCCTTTAATATAACAGTATCAGATTATCACATCTTAATGTGATATAAAGATAACCGCAGTCAGTACTGTCAGCTTACAGGCACACACACCTATTCACAGTAGCCAACGAATCCTCTTTGTGTGCATGGACAGCACTTGAGGATTACAAATGCTGAAAGCAGTGGCCAACATTAATCTGGACGTGGCCTGAAGTGATTTAGTGTGCACTCTAAGAAACAAAGCTTAGACAGATTGTCATAATCCCTTTCGTGATGAGCTCTGCATGAAGACACAGAACAAGATAAATCGCTATGGCATCAGCCAGCAATGGACCAATGTGGAAGACAGGCAAACAACAGGGATCACATGACAGAAAGCAAGATTCGAACTAATAACTGCAGAAATTACCTGGAATGTGGACTGCAAACACGAAGGAATGCAAAGATTTTCACTACTTTTAGAGTAAAGCAGACCAAAAAACCCATAATAAACTCAGAAAGAAGGCGATTAGATGTCTTTAAGTTTTGTAAAGACATTATGAACATGTTAGCAATGTAAATCTTTTTTTTTTTTTTTTTAATCTAGCAAAATTCCTGTTAGCCTTCCTTAATGTCAAAGGAAATGCAATTTGACAGCATTGCAGTTTCTATGTCAGTTCCTTTTAAATAAGCAACCAAGGCTTGCATTTCTGCAAAAACATACTGAACTGAGAGTGCAAGGCACACAAGGAAACTATAGCCGATGACTAGGAATGAGGATTGACAAAGTGCATTTTTCTATTGTAATTTAATCCCAGTCAGTGAAACAGAAACAGCAAGGCTTGAAATAGAAATTTTTATTTATTTTTTTGCCTGGAACAACATGCAGCTGAGCTCAGCTCTCAAAAGAACAAAGTTGGTGTCAGTTAATGTGACAAAAGGCACTCATGTGTGCGGTCAACATTATCCTGCTCCCTTCTTTTCCCTACTGCTTTATGCTTGTTCATCCACATTATATCATAGTTAAAAATTACCAGCACAAAATTAAGTTGCATTAAGTTAAACAAATATTAAAGATACAATATCACATGTGTTCAGTCATGCTACGCTGATGAGCAGCTATTTCAAAACAAGAAAACAACTGAAAAACAAATGAGCTTTTTTTCTGATCAACAAATTCAGAGGAAGCACTTCACACTGAATTATGTATCCCCCTATTTGACCATAATGTCTGGATGAAGGAAACAACAAGCGCAGCCAGCTGGATGAGATGCTGCTTAGAAAGCAGCATTAAAGCGGCAGACTGTATAAGCAACTCCAAAAACCAGCAGACATTTTAATGATCTGTTGATTTGATATTCAAAGAGGAAGCTGTCTCGATGCAGCGTCTGTGAAATTCCAGTCTTTGTGACTCAAACTGTGCAAAGATATTTTCTTGTTCACAGGTTATGTTTGCTACCCCGGCTAATGGGAATGATAATGTTTGATGTGGTGTAGATACTAAATTCTTTTTCATTTCTACCCATAAACAGCCTCTAGTTGCTTGTTTGGTACTTTTGGTGTGTGCCAACAAACAAGGTAATCTTTGTACATGTGCCAGCTTTGTATCATAATTGGAACACAGAGCATGAATGCACATTATTACAGCCAGAAACTGCTCAGGACTTTTTGTAGGAGTAATTGTCTGCAAACAGAGTATGAATGGAGGCGAGAAACCTGCCTATAATTGTGAACCTGAACTGCTCTAAATGGGAATCAAAATGATATAAAAATGGTGCTGAGATCAGAAAGTGTCAAGTATGAGCTCACAAGTACTGCAGCTAGATACAGATGCACTTTAAGTTTATAAACCATAACTTAGAAACGTTTAATTAAATGCCATTCGAAATCAGGCATCTCACTTGCCATCTCTCTTCCTGTGGAGTACTGGTAATTTAATTTCTTTGTAAACAGGTGAGACAAATAAGGCAGTACAAACTAAACTGCTAATAAATCTTTTCTTATTGGTTCTGGAATAATAACTGTTGCAAACAACAATCGTGTTAACTAAACCAGTCATTATGTAATTACATGTAATCCACTCTCTTGTGCACACTGGGCACCTTTTGTCAAGCTTTGAATCAAACCCACATGCATGATTTAAATGTTAAGTCTCACATGATCAGGGTAAAGTGGTTTGAAGACAAATGATACAGGTTATTAGTTTCCTTAACTGACCAGACACGGATTTAAAATAACTGTTAGGTGTGGCCTTAGGTGAGCTTATTATTCTCAGTCTCTCTCACTCACCTTATCAGTGTGTGTGATTAGTGAACGCAACAAACCCACCTGTGGAGGTTAAATATTAGCAATACCTGTAGTCACTTTCTTTTCTTGCAATAAAAGGTAAGGATATACTCAACTGTCCCAAGCTGTTACTACTTTAAAGGGAATGAGAAGCCAGTTGGGGGCATGTTAGTACTAAACGTGACCTTATAAAATGTTGGGGAACTTAACCCCCCCCAAAAAAGAAAAAACTGATATCCGCGACAACAGCAAGCCATTAGCCACACAACCACAGCAGCTACAAGCTAACCTTTTGCTAGCTTTAAGTTACAATAAACCATCGTCATTTGAACACTTTGTCATCGATGTCTTAATGTCTGAAGCTGCTAAACTGAAACAGCACACCGACACTAGTCGCTTTTTATTCGGATGACTTAGCTAAATGCAGTCTCTCACTCATCAGAGCCCTGCTTGTTGCCATCTCTCTTGGCTCAGTAGGCAGGAAGTTCTAAATTGACACAGACTTTCTACAGTTTGGATAACAACGACTCTGCTTACCTGCTCTTGAGTAATATAATACTGCCGGTCAATGTCTTTTAAGCATAACTCTTATGATGATCGCTGTGCCTAACTTCTGTGGTCTCACCCTGGGATTTGTCTGCCTGCCAGCAGATACACCAGACTGGAGTGGAAGTCGGGAGGAGAAGACATGCTGTAGAAGAACCCGGCCGCTCGACCAATCAGATAATGGGGTTTCCCCTCTCGATTACCGTAAATACTCCAACAAGCGCTTTTTATTTTGCGCATGCTGTTATGTCATAGCTGTGGTCCTATAGTGAGTTGATAATTTGTTTGTGGCTCTATGGTGCATGTGTGGTTTATATTTATAGTTCATATTTGTCTAAGAAGCAAAACATCCTTGTTCAGTATTAGGAGAAGACAGATCTTTGGGGATGTGTCAGGAAGTGGATCCAGGGTAAAGAACCTGCCAAATCAGACATGGTACCAGCTGTGGTCACCCCTTGTGAATAAGGAAGTAGCTACGATATATTTATTTGAGGGCTACACAAAAATTGGTAGATGATGATTAACTGAGTTTAATAGTACCTATGTTCGGAGTAAACACTCATTGGTCACCTAAACTAACCTACAATAATATTGACAACAGATGTTAGGATATTGCTTGATAACATAACAGGTTTTAACAGAACAATGTAAAAAGATCACAGAGGAGATATTTATATATATTATCTGAAAGCAACAGATAAAAAAAATAGGTGTAAGTGCAATATCATAAACTAACTAACGTACATACTCTCTACAGTCATAACTTTTCCCTCTCATATTGCCAAAACAGCTCTAATGTGTCTACATAGAAACTGTGGGGGCTTCCTGTGAACGCTGGCAGATCATTTGGCTTCTGTGGCTTTTGGGCTGAGACTCCCATCTGTGCTCGACAGAGTTAGGATTGGAGTTGTGCTTCCTGCTACGGAGTGTTGCTGCCATGGGTGTGTTCTTGATCTACTTAAGAACTCTTGTTTCAGAGTTTCCCCGCCATTACATTGTTATACCAATGCAGTCAAATATGACATCAAATATAGTTTTACTACTGTTTTATTAATTTTCCAGCAAGAACAGAAACTTCAAAAAGACATAGTATCAATATAGAGAGCATTAAAAACCACACAGATTCTCCCAAATGAAAAGCTGAGGCCTCCTTGAAGCATGGATACAAAATAAATAGGCGTCCACAGAAACGTGACTCTTATCACAAAGTGACACATGATGAAAACAACAACCTTTGAGCTTTTTGAAGAGCCATGCAGAAGGAAGGGACACGTTACATTCAGCAAGCTGGAAGTATTGAGGTGTACCGAGGCACATTTTCTACATTGCTTTAAACACTTAAAATAATGAACTTCAGCTCAGTACCGACATGTGTTACAGATACTTTTCAGTGATGTTATTGCTGGCTTTGCTCTACCTGCAGCTCAGAAGAAATTTACTAATGCAACATATGATCCTGTGTGTATGAGTTCAAAGCAAAATTCCTTTGGATTAGGTGGACTGCAGCTAAAAAGTTAAATTACTGGCAAAAAAGAGTGTGAAATCCTGTATTTCTGTATGTGCTAGTGACACTACCTGTGCTTCAATTTGATGTTTAAAAAACTGACTTGGCTTTGCTGTCTCATAGGTTGTACTGATGGCAAATCTCATGTATGGCTCAATTCTTTGGAAGTCACAAGAAGTTGTGCAAGTGAAAATGTGCCTACAGCCTCTGTATGTAGCTACAGCATGCATTACAGGTGACCACAGTGTGGGAGTCAACTTATATCTGCACAGTTAACAGCTAACATCAGAGACAACTTTAATCTGTGTGTAGCTTGTATGGATTTTAAGGAAGGATTCAACTTACTATTTGATAGCACAAAAGGAATAAAACATTCTTATTCTGTTGTGTTGCTGGCAGTATGTTTCATGTACACTATATGGACAAAAGTGACAGGCCACACCTTTTAATCTTTGAATTCAGGTGTTTTCAGTCCTGTGGTGTATAAAATTAAGCACCTACGTAATCTACCTGTACAAACATATGTGAAGGAAGTCATAGGATGCTAAACACACAGTTACACAGTAAGGATGCCACTGTTGCAATGTCAGTTTGAATTTATGTGTGTCTGTGGATGGATTTTGTCACTTTGTGAAATGTTTTCTGTCCTCAATATTCCATTATCGACTTTAAGTGTTATTATTGTAAAGTGGAAGTGTTTAGGAATTTGATGTGTTCTTTCTGCTGCAAAGTGTCAGACCATGTAAAGTTCCAATGCACCACTGACTCAAAAACTGCAGTGATCCAAACCTCCTCTGGCATTAACATCAGGACAAAAACTGTACACTGGGAGCTTCATGGAATTTGTTTCCATACCAGCTCCTGTAGGGGTAATATATAGGTGGCCCAGTACTTCTGTCCATATAGTGTATTTCAGCATTACAACTCGACTCATACATTCTTTGATCCGTTAACAGCAGAGCATCACATTTTAAACAGTGACAGTTGAGATGGAGGGATTGAGGCCACAGAAGACAGGGAATGTTAAATTAACTGTGTTCATTTTTGGCACTAGCGCTGAAGAGTTTTGTAATGCCAGTTTTAGCTCCACAGTTCAAGAATGTGAGAAGCTCTTGACTAACAGACTATGAGGCACAAGCCAGCAGCATTCACCTACTGCTTAATGTACACCTGCCATTTAACTGATCTACTTTCTTTTTAAATTCTTTTTTGTTTTTGAGGTCCATGTATTAATCTGGCTGCTGCAAAGCACTAAAAAGTTTTGAGTACAAATAATTTCCTGCAAAGGTTGTAAAGGATCTATAGTCTCAAAAGTATACCATTGTTTGCATTAAAGCTTTCTGTGGCTTACATTTAAGCAATAGACATGTGGCTGTCTAGGAACAAGAGGATAGTATATGTTCAGTGTAAAACAGACCTTGTTTGGTACATCAAGCAACATCAAGAAACCATAGCTGTCTGATAGTCAAAAATTACTACCACAGAGCATTCCATATTCAAAAAGAATACAACTCACTCCAGATAACATGAACATGGGTCGTAGCGTTTAACAAAGAGCACAAGAATAGTACAAACACAAAAATACTAGTATAAGTCTTGAGAAATATACTATGTAATTAAATCTGACTGTAGTTTTTTTTACAAGTTACAAGTGACAAAATTAAGTTGCTGTTGGAGTGTTAAACTCCTTATGGGTCATCGTGTAATGTAATAAGATGGATTATTTTCCCAGTAAATACATTCAGAGACACACTCGAAAAACACCCTCTGTGTCACTATTATTAGCTGGTGAAAATCACCGCTGGAAGACCACTTGAATTTTTGTTCCGAAAAGGATTACAAAGAGTAAGAAGTAGAGAATAAGTACAGAATCATGTAAGAAAAACAAATTGAATGCAAGCCTAAAACAGGCTTAAGCTATCAGTTATTAATAGCCTGGGGAGGTGATGCCAGCAGCTGACTGTTCCTTTGTTTGTCATTTGCAAATGTTTGTGTCACAAAATGAAATTGTTGTCTGATCGATCAGAGAAAACCCCAGTTAATAAGGAATGTCAGCTGATTGCTTTTAAACATGCTCATGTAAATCAAATCTTTGCTGCTTGCAGTGGCAAATGTGGTCATTTCTATAAAACCCAAATTTCTGACCTCTAACTGCCTGAGAACATCTCATGATGAAGCTGGAAGATTGCTTGCTAAAGTTAAGGGGTTGTTTTATCACAGCATATAGTGCGTCATTGTAATAGTACCAAAAAGACAAAAGCTGCTAACACTATGGTCTAATGTTTAAGCAGCATATTAAACCACGTGCACCGCTCACAATGTAAAGCACTATGAGCATTTGGGCGTGCTACCCGGTATGATGCTGTGGTGTACCTGCAGTTGAAATTCAACGTCAAGAGTTGGGAGTCTGTGGCGTCTGTGGTGGTGGAGTCCTGTGCTCTGGGAAGCTGGGTACTTTTCGGTTAATGTTTGGCTGTTTGCTTTCTTCCATCCATCCTCCCTCTTTTGATTTCTTCCCGCTTGCTTTCTCCTTTCTCTGCCTGCACAGTTTCAATGCTCGGGATATAAACACATCTAGGTCAAACAGACGCTCTTTTTGTTTGACAGGAAGAGACTCTAGGGAGTCGGCGTTTACTGGCTGAGAAAGGGAAGAAGTGGAAGAAAGTGGCTGAGATTCTGTGGGCCGGAAAAATTGTGTGGTGGTGGTGGGAGAAGATGCCGTTTGATATGACTGAGGATGTAGGGAGGTGGGAGATGAAGGAAGAAGTAATGGGAGGGCATTACAGGAAGACGTGATAGGGTGAAATGGGCTTAGTCTGCCTTCATCGTACTCTGATGGTTGCCGCACAACCTCCGTGTAGTGGAAGACTGGAGTTGGGAGGTCAGTAGGAGAGAGAGGGAGAGGTGGTGAGGAAGTGTAGCAGGAGGGTGACTGCTGCTCCAAAGAAGGACTGGGACTGGGTGAGTGCAGACGAGACTGGGTGCTCTCAACCCAGCGAGAGATTTCCTGGAACAAATCCCCCGTCTCCTTGTCTTCTTCTTCCTTCTCTGCCTCCTCCTCCTTCATCTCTCCCAGGTCCTCCATGCTGCCACCAATAGGCTCAGGAGGCACAAGGAGGCTGTTAATGTTACGCTTCCAGTGTGACAAATCAAGGATCAGCTTAGGCTCTGAGTAGTGTTGAGGCTTTCCCTCTCGCCAGGCAATTTTATCCAGATATGAAGGAGAGCCCACTTTGTAATCACAGGAGCGGCCACAGTCAACCTCCCCGTATCCCAAACCGCAAGCACGTTCCAGAGAGGAGTGAGAGTTTTCCAGGAAGCGCTCCGCTGAGCTGCTGTGGGAATATTTGCGTGGGTCAACCTATATGAGACAGTTGGTGAGGGAAAAGTAATTCATTTCAATAAGCAATTCATTCTAGTTGTGTTGACTCATATCCTATGTGTTCAATGAAACGTAAGCTCAAGACAGAATAAATACTAGATAGAAAGAGTCTGTTTATACTGGTTATCAACAGGCAACAGGTACTAAAATGTGAGAAACTTCAACTCTGCCACCTCCAGGTTGGACTCAATCTTACACTCGTTCATTAAGGAAAAGCTAACCTATAAAAATTAGTTTTCAGGTGTCATTTAAAGCAAACCACAGATTCAGTTGACCCTAATGTGGTTGGGGTGGCGACTGTTAAGTTAGGCTCTACAACCACAAAAACATGATCAAGTGTGACGCAGTCAAAAGGACCCAATCAGTAGAGGCCAGTTGCTAGAATAAGTTCTCAGTAGGTCTGAAATATACTTAAAAGCCTGGCAATGTAGGGCTTCATATGTAATTAATAACATTTTAAATGAATTCTGAATCTCTGTGGAAGCCAGTGAGAGGAAGCAAGAAGAGAGGGGAATTACAGGAACTGAGACAACATGGTGATCTCACTGTGACAAGAGCCAACGGGGTTACAAAAACTGTTTACACTTGCAGTATCCCTGCTTTAAAATGTAGGCAAATTATGAGCTTATTAGCACCTTTAACCTATTTAGTTTTGCCAACATCTTTACATATGTCTTTGCATAATAAAGACAATACAGTACTAGTAGTACTAGTATAGTAGCCTCCTAGTATGTAGAAAATGGACAAAGCATATCCAACCTGAGCCTCCTCTAAAAGCGAGCTGGAACTGGCCCGGGGGTCTCTCTGCACCTCCTCTTCCTCTGTAGTGTCTCCCAGGTCAGAGGTAATGTGACAAGGGGGCATGCAGCGACACCTCCCACCTGATTGTTGCCAGCACATAACGGTTGATAAACTGTTTTCGTACCTGCAGAAAGGCAGAAATTACATTTATTTTATCTTTGTAGGTTGAGCGATAAACTTCTAGACCAACCAGGTGAATCCATGTTAGGTGGAAATCTCTCATGGAAATCATTTTAGATTAAGGGAAATGGTTAATTAAGTTGTGCAGGAAAACAATATTGCAAGTTTAAATGGTTCATTCATAAAATATGGGAGAATGAATGACTGGCACCTCATGGATGAATGGTGCCACCACTGTCCTAAAGGATCAGCGGTTATAGTTAAGAATTATGTATTAAATATCCTAAATCCTTTGATAATATGCAGTTTAACAGGACTCTAAACATTTTCTGTAATACGTAACAGACCTATTGTGACAACATCTTGAATGTGATTGTGGTCAAGTCAGGAGTAAATAATTTGTACTCAAACACATACATTTGAGTTGTAATTTGAAAATACATGAATGTACCACTTTTGGTAGTATTATTAGTAGTTTTATTATTAAAACATACTAAGAATGAATAGGAACACATGATCCAGTTTTCCTCACTGGTGAGTAAAAAAAATCCACACACCTGTCCCACTGGATGCTGGAGGCCTGACTATTGCTGTTGCTGAGGCTCTGCTCAGTGATGAGGCTGTCCTCCAGCTCATCCTCAATGCGGAAGGGATGTGTTGAAGTGGGCTCGTCCTCTGGACAAGAGTACTGCTGAAGGAAGGGGTGAGACAGCGCTGCTTCAGCTGTCAGGCGATCCATGGGGTTAAAGGTCAGGATACGCTCGAGGAAGTCCACCGCTGGGAGGGGAAAAGAAGGTGCGGGAGTAAAGACTAAATTATATTTGTTAGACTTCCAAACATCTTCACACGACTCCAGCATCACTTCATCTGTCACAGGTCAGAAGAGCTGTGGTTTTCTATATCATTTCTCTCCCTTCTCACACTTCCTTTTTTTTTTTTTTTTTTTTTTTTTTTTTTTTTTTTTTTTTTCTTTGTTTTTTCAGGGGACCTCTATTGGCAAGGGGCCCCAAGCCGTTGGGGCAAGATGTCTTGCTTGATGGCAAACTGAACCTTAGTGTAAGAATGAATTTTTACATTATTTATTGTACAATTTCAAATGCAGTAAGAAGGTAATTAATTAATTAAATAAATGTAATTTTCTGGCCCAGAGCCACTGGGCCTGGATTGAAGCTTAATTAACTTTGATCACAAGGTTAAAAAAAGAAAAAAAAAAAGTCACCTAAGTCAGCCATCGGTCCTCCTGTTCCTGTGTTACCAGTGGGTGTTCAAATAGTCACGCTTTATTTCACTGGTAATTTATTATTATTTTTTTTTCCCTTCTCACACTTCCATTATTTGTTCCCTTTCTACTTTAAACTGCTTGACCTTCCCCTTCTCCCCATCACTCAGTCCCCATCATTTACCCTGAGGATCCACTTCAGGCAGCAGTTCAGAAAAGGGTTTCTTCACTTTCCATTCATGACTGACATATGAAGGCATCACCTAGAAAAGCATGGTTAAAATATTACTTATGTTTCATTATTGGGGTTTTTCTTGTGTGTGTGTGTTTTTTTACATTTAAGGCATTCCAGGCTGGAAAAGCTTGCAGGCACATTTAACCTTGTACAAAATTAAGCCTTTCACAACATCAGAGTTTAATAACTTGGATAATAAAAATTATAATATCTCACTATTTAAAAAAAATTGGGGGAAAAAAATAAAAGCAATAAAGTTGTTGGGCAAATGAATAACTTATGTTGTTTATCGTGTGTCGTTTTTGTTAGATTTATTAAATTCGAAGTGACATAGTCGTTAGTCTACATTCATAACAAAAACAGGACACACTGTTATTTCAAATATTATAATATATGCAGTTCTTGACATAATCAATATTTCTTTTTCTTTTTATAAATTGCTCTCTAAAGCTGGGAACATGAATGTCAGGCTTAATAATCAGTCAAATATTATAATGCTAATATGACTTGCAGCAGCCTCTGATGTTTAACCTGTAGCAGATCCTGCCTGTCCTCCTCTCTCAGCACCGGCACTGTGTTGAGAATCAGCTGCATCTGCTCCAGCTCATGAGCTCCTAGGAGCAAGACACAACCAATCAGAAACAAGTTCAGAAGAGACAGAGGATCAGTTACATAACCTAAACAAAAATGGGGGGAAAAACCGTCAACTGTAAGAGCCAAACATGAATATCTGGGAGATGGAAGCTGTCAATTTAAAGACGCAATAAGTTAAGGAAATTAAATTATAGCAGCAATATGGAAATTACTACTAAAGCATTCAAATTTCACACCACACACTGCAGAATCAGTAAACTTGAAACTTTGGGCACACTGTTCTTTTGGCCAATCTCCCATTAAGGAATAAACATCCTGCAACCCATGTACACTGGCAGACAATTACTCTAACTACCCTAGCTTGTTGCTGTGCCTGTAGTCAGTTTCCACTCTATTATAGTTCACAAAGTGCATTTTACCTCTGACAACTGGAGGGAAAATTCATGTTTTGAAGTCACTGAATGTGGAGTAACCAGAAGTGCAGCATGCTTCTGTCGCATGCAGGTCTTCTTCTAACACAGAGCAGCAAAGCAGCATTTTCAGAAACTGCATCTATTTGTTTACCAGAGAGGAGACCGCATTCTCCCTTCCAAACAAACTACCACCGCTTGCATATTTTTTGCAGCTACGACTGTGTTGATATAGCTCCACCTGGTGGTGTCCATTGGCTTTATTGAAACATTTAAAGGGGAACTTCACCGTGTGTCAGATGAAATGCTGAAAATGCTGCTTTGCTGCTCTGTGTTAGAAGAAGACCTGCATGCGACAGAAGCATGCTGCACTTCTGGTTACTCCACATTCAGTGACTTCAAAACATGAATTTTCCCT
>VOQK01018086.1:42928-54407 GCA_015052645.1 Benitochromis conjunctus
ATGTGACTAGCTCTTTGAGGCCACGAGGAGTTCCTCGAAGGCCCATCTTCAGTCACATTCTAGGGAAAGACGAGACTTACAGTAAATTTTGCAAACCAGGAACCATTTTACTTTTGACTTCCTTAAATCAGATTCATGAACTTTATTACTGTGAAGCAGAGGAAATCCTGTTTTAAAAAAAGCAAACTATGAACATGTTCACTAAATTTAACTGCGAAATATCGGCAACTGTTTAAAACATGTGTCTGAGGATCTGTGTAATGTTTATCACTGTAACATGAAAGCGAGGCCAACAAGTGGGTCAAAGTTCAGTTCAGTCTTTTGAATGAGGCATAACTTTTTCTTTAAACAATCCCCCCCAGAATGAAACTGACTGTTCATCATTTACAAAGTCTTCAGTTTCCCACAGAGAGCTGAAACTCTTTAATTTGTTAAAATGCTTGGTACATCAAGCAGGTCAATAGTTAATGCAACCGGATACGTGATTTCTTCATCAACTCACATCTAATTAGAGCTCTTGCTCTGATAAATCAGTAACAAAAAAAGTCAAACTTGCACATTCAAACTGAAGCTCAAACACACAAACACACGCTGTTTGTTGGCCAAACAATCTCAGCATGTTTGACTGACTCCACGTCTGAGCTGTACAACAAAGGGGAAAAAAAAAAAAATAGCAGAGGTGTTTTTAAAAACTGTAGTGATTTGTTGTCTGTAATGCTCACATGCTGGGAGGGAGGGAACATTACTGAACACTGCAGAAAATAAAGAGTGATCCTGAAATACAGTGAAGGTCAGAGAAATGCAATAACAACTTCATTTGATTCAACAGAGGCTCGATAATCCAACCCAAGGCTGCTGGATGTGAGATGTTAAGTGTGGGATAGAACGAGAAAGTATACATGCTGGAACAGACGACAGGAAAACTAGGAAGTGGAGAGGGGGAAAAAATGGGTTTGAATACTCAAATTAAAGCATATTCATGTTGTCTCTAGCAAATATTTACACACACAGGCTGGTTCTGTCTTACAGTTATCCAATTACACAGACGCACACACATTAACCACAGCTGGGAAATTTACCCACTCCTTTCAAAAGGCTTCTTGAGGTCACAGAAGAGGACACAAGCAAAGAAGCTTGGGTTATTAAGTCAACATTAACCAGCAACACACAACTGAAAGTACTCTGACACAAAGACAGATATGAGTGCACTGGAAAGGGGGGAGTGAATGGCTCGAAAAATAAGAGCAAAGTCTAGCAGGTCACTGATGTCATGAAATTTCCCCTGGCCTTTTATTCGAGAGCTACATATATTAGAAGTCTATTAAAGGGTGGGTGGGGTGAAATGAGGAAGTGCTCTGTAATGCTGCGACTATGCTAGAATTAAAAAAAAAAGAAAAGAAAAAAAAGGTGGGTGGGGGTGGGGGTGGGGGGTGCTGACTACTCGGATCTTTATCAAACCATAATATTGATTTGTTTACACCCTAAACAGCACAATTCACGCAGGAGGGGTAAAGAGAACAAAATAGCGACAGATTATTTTATTTATTTTGAGAAACATAAATAGAAAAGCCACCACATCTTCCATTTTTCCCCTTCCCGCATCACAGACCGTCGTCAGCAGGAAATCAAATCTCTGCAGGTGGACGAACGACAGAATTACACAGCGACTCACCCAAAATATCAAGCTGATAAACAGGAGGAAGATCTTGGCGACTCCGCAGTCCATGGCGTCTCAGTGGATGTTGGGAGGAGAAACAAAAAAGAACGACTGGCCAGTTTTTATGTCGCTTCTTATGTACGAGTATCTCCAGCTGCCCGCCCGCTTTGGTCACAAGTTTTCGTTGTGTCTGACTGTATTGACTGTGATCACATGGTCACATGATGATGGGAGGAGAGCAAAGCTACACAGCAGGTCCTGCAGCTCCCCCTCCCACCCTAACCCCATGCATCACGTCATACATCAGTCTCACACAAGGAAGACCGAGACTTTATTGAGCTGTTTGATATCACACGCGTTTTGTTTTGGTTGAAGCATTTTAACATAATTTGGTTTAGAAGGTATTCTACTTCTAAATGGCCTTGGCATTAAAAAAAAAACATTTTTTTATTCATTTTTCCCTTTAATTTAACATTCAGTCCCATTATACAGCCAGAGATCTTATAAATCTGTAGAGAAATAAAAATTACCTATGAGCAATTTTCAATTTGTGACAGCCAGTAGAAAAAAAATAAAAATAAAAATAAATACACAAAGGATAGAACTTCCACCGCTTGAGGAGACGGATAAGAGAGGCAAAGAAGAGCGCGCATAAACAGCATGCCTTTCATATCACTGCATGAGGAAGGTGTGTTTAAACTTACTCGAAGACTTGTTTACAAGTAAAATTTGAATTTATTTGAAGGTGATGTCTCAAATTTGCATATTAGGGGTGATTTTAATCCCACCGAGGTGCTCCATTAAATGTAATATAATGTTATCATCAATGATACAGTCATTGGTTGTGAAATGCAGCACAAGATCTAACGTGTCCATTGTCTAAGGCTATGAGATGATAGGGGATCACTTTTCAAGGCATTTTTTTGTTTATGGAAAAAGAATATGTATTTTTAGTCATGTGAAGCATGCTTAAGTAGTGACTCTTTTTGCAGGAACTCTGAGGACAATATGCAGCTAATCTTTCGGATTGAGTCAAACGGTTACGCGAAAGAGAGTTACAGAAAGAGAAAACCACCACACAGATCATTTGCAGCCACAAAAACAACGACTTTATTCAGAGTAGTCCGGCAGAAGGCTTTGTTTGACCTTTATGCACCCAGTTCTGTATCACTGCAAGAGATTAAAGCAACGGACGCATTTAGATTAAAGCAAATGACACTCCTTTAAACGAATGAGGAGCGGCAGAAATATTCAGCTGCTCTTCCGACTGTGACATGGGTTACAACTCTCAAACCACGGCCGCACACTTCTCAGTCATTCAGAGGAACACGCAGAAGCCTCGGAGTAGGTCTCTTTGCCTAAAGAAGTAAAGGTTTTGTATTGATAATGAGGTCAAAATGAGCAACAAAATCAATCCATCCTGTGCTGTTAAAGAAGGTGAAAGTCCAGCATTTGCCAGGGAGTTCCTCCCACTCTGGGTCCAAATTCCAAGAGTTTATTGCAGCCTTATCAGACGCGCTGCAGTATATCCGCATCACCCTGCTCTGCATACAAGCCCACGATTAAAAGCTTCCACACGCGAGAAATGGAAACAAAAACTACACATCTGCGACTTTCCGTGGCCACTTCAAGCTGGTCTCCCGTGACAACACTGTCACCACCTACAGGCCTCCAGCAAAGCTGCACTTCCAGGCAAACAAAACTCCAGTGTGTTTGCGAGGAGGCGCTATCAGCGCACTACAGAAGGCACGGAAACGTTTGCCAATCTTTCCCCTCGCGCGCACACATACACAAGTACATACCTTATCTCATATTAATAATAAAAAACAAACAAACAAAAGTAGCGCGAGAAAGCATGAAAGAGAGACAAACACATCCCTCTTTCACTGGATACGTTTTGGATGGATTGCATTCAGAGTGTGATATTAAAACATTCCCAGTGTGTCTTTATAATCGCATTCATTTTAAAACTGATAAAAAAAAGGATATTAAATTAAGATAAAACAACGCATCAATGTTGGACTACAAGATTTTATTTTTTTTCTGGATTATTTTCCCGCTGTTGTTTGTTTGTTTTTGTAAATAAATATCACAAAAACACACATGAGTTTGTAACAATCGTGTAAAAAACCAATAAAACGAATGGTTTATCATTAAAAGGTCAAGCTGCTAAACTGTGTAAAGCGCGTCAGAGTGCCTCAAGTTTGTTTTGGTTTCACAGATGCGCAAGGAGGGGGGTATTTGTACATTCGTGTGTGCTGTGCTGTTCATTTACCAAAATCAACACAGGCTGAGGAAAACTGACCCGAGGACAATTAAGTGCAGTGTAATGAAACATAATTCGTGTTTTTGCATTTATATGCACAGACCTGTTATATTCTCATAAGTGAAGTTATTTTTGCACCATTTTTACGCAGCATATCCTCATAACAGTTAACTGATGCCTAAATAAGAAATGATCTATTTATGTACATGCACCCCACTGGAATCATTGCACAAAGTGTCTAAGTTAAAAAGAAAACCCGGGAAATTAATCAGAAATTCGTTTCTTGGGCTGCCCCTCCTCACAGGCTGATAACTCGGACTCTGGCTTGGGTCCATCTCCACACAGTGAATACATAATGTAGCCTTAATTTCAATTTTATATTACATATATTCATATCAAACTTAATTTTCTGTTATTTACACTTTAACACATCATCCCCAACTCAAAGACCGTCCTTGCTTTTGCTACAAAGTTTTGTATATTTCCTCAGAAGTCTCTCTGTGGTGACCTCGAAATAGAATCAAGGCAAGTGTGTTTCTTGAGTCCTCTTCACGTGAATATATTGCGCAAAAACGGTGGAAATAAAACAAAATTTTGGGGTCGGTGTACGAAACACGTCGCTATGTTAGAGCTTATTTAATTGTAAAACTTTTTTCTTACTTATTTGGGAAATATAACCTCGTCAAAATGTTCAAAGCATGATTCTCAGTTTGCATTCTTTATCTGTCAGCTTCTAATCACTCAACAGACGCTGTTATATTTGAATACACGCTGAATAAAAACACACAGACAGACAGTCCACGTTTCGCTGATGGCTGTGAGGTGATTTTTCTATGGTTAAAGGACACTTCACGCTGGAATTTTAAAGAATTATCCAGGTGAAGAAAACACAAATTTGATCAAGTGCCGGGGGAGGAGAAGAGGCGCACTGTGGCAGTGGGGTTGACTCTACACAGTTCTCATTGGGGTTTTATAAAGCCTCAACCAGCCAAGAGGGCAAGCAGAGATATCACTCTCTACTAATTCTGTCTGTACCCATCACTGACTTCATCAGAGCTGTTACAATGTCTTCTGCGATTGCTTTGCCTCTGCCAGCTCCGGCCAAATCTCCTAAAAAGAGAGCCAAGTCTCCGAGGAAGAAAACAGGTCCTACTGTGTCAAACTTGATACTGAAGGCTCTGTCCACATCCGCACAGCGTGGCGGCGTGTCTCTGGTAGCCCTGAAGAAGGCTCTGAAGGCCGGTGGATATGATGTGGTGAAAAACAATGCCAGGATTCTCATCGCCGTGAAGCGTTTGGTGACCAAAAAGTCTCTGGTCCAGACCAAGGGCAGCGGGGCTTCTGGCTCTTTCAAGCTCAACAAAAAGTCCCCCACACCTCGGAAGAAGAAGGTGGTGAGAAAGAAGAAGCCAAAGGCGAAAAGGGTCAAGCGGGCCAGCGTCAAGAAAACAGCAGCAGGAGCAGCCACTCCTGCAGCCAAAAAGTCCCCTAAGAAAAGGAGAAAGTCAAAGAGCCCGAAGAAAGCCAAGAGACCCGCCTCGGCCAAGAAGCCCAAGAAGCCCAAGAGCCCAAAGAAGACCAAACGCAGGGTCTCCAAGACCAGGTCTGCTGCCAAGAAGTGAATACTCTTCCACTGAACACTAAATGCCGGTCTTTGTGGACTTTGTGTGGACTGAGCTGCATTCAAGTCAAGCTTTAAGTAGTTTATTTTTTCTAAAGTAGAAAAAATGAACTCACAGTTTGTACAAGCCTTTCTTTCCTGCTTCCTGTCATGATGTTCTAATGAACTGAATAGCACTTGCTTGAAATAAAATTATTTTAATTTACAGAGCGTGCAGTGTGCCTTTATCTGAAAAAGAAATCCTCTAGCCTGCTAAAATTTTTCTTGAAAAAACAAACAAGATCGGAAAAAGAAAAAACATAGCAGTCAATTTTTTGGGGTGCGTGGCGCCTTAACAGCTGATTTGCCAGACTCACGGCTAAGTTTGGGAGGAGTGCGTATTACGCGCAATTACGCACAGGGACCTAGTTTCCCAGAGGTATGTAGTTTTCAGCACTATGTAAACCGTTTCTTGGGAAGTGGTAGATTATCTTTTTTTGAGTGCCGCAGTGTCAAACGATTTTATGGAAGCTCGTTTCCGCCAATTAAAAATACAAAACAAAAAAACCTTTCCTTATCCTTATTTCACAACTTCGGATTATTATCTCAGAATTTCTACTTCATAATCCAAAATTTCAATGTCGAGTTTTTATCTCAGAATTTTAAGTTATTTAATGAAATTGGTGAGATACGTAATCCGAAGTTTTGACTTTCCCATATTTTCTAAATAAACGAGTGGACGCTCATATAAATGTGAAAAAAAGAAAATCGACCGGAAGTGACAGGCGTAAGAGTTCACCAATACTAAGAAGAGTGAGGCTTCATGGGCGTATCATAATATGGTTTCTTCTTATCTCCCGCAGGGAAAAGAGCTTACTCTATCACACTCATTACCGCAGTTTATGACTGAATGTACACAGCACAGGACAGCTGTTACTCCGAGTTTAGCATGAGAACTTGATAGGGACGAACGGGGTGATATTATTGTTAATCATTATATTCTGACTCCATGAGGTTTTAATCTAATGCGAAATCATTCATATTAAATCCATTCACACCAGGAGGTACCTCAAAAATAATTATTGAACTTCTCAGAAATTACACCCAGTTTCACAAAGGTTAAAATACAAATAGACACCTGACTAAAAACCAAGCTTGATCAATTAAAGACACGTGATACAAATAGGTGAAAATGACAAAATAATCTACAGTAGATTTCTATTAAGCCTCCCAAACTAAACCCCACATTTAAAATAACACCTTTAATGCTTTTTAAGATGCTTTACAGAAGCAAAACGAAGAAAGACTGTAGGTATCCAAACAACAGTGACTCACGCCACAATGCGGTTGATTAGCTGAGTGGTTTAGTGTTGCCACCTGCTGGCGGGATTAATTAACAACTGTTAACTGGAAATGTAGGCAAGGGTTATCTGGGGTCAGATGCATAGACTGTGTGTGGTTTAATTTCACTGTAACATGCAGGTTACTGCAGAAAAATGTAACCAACTAAGTATTGTATAGAAACCTATCGCCCAAATACAATCTGGCACCCCTCTCACCCAAAACTTTGTCATATAGCCAAAGGAATTTGTTTTTTTAATTAAATAACAGATGCAAATTGTTAAAATTGTTTAAAATGGAGACAGTGCTCATGCTACTGTAATGTGGTTCATGTTATTCTGGGAGTTTTACCCTGCTTGTCAGTGGCAGAGCATGAGAGAGGAACTGAGAAAAAGGTGTGAACATACTGATTTATTCAGTGCCAAACATTAACCCAAAATAAACTGAAAGAAATAACAATCAATAGTTCTCCCTTTGTTATTTTGAATTGATGCATTAATTGAAATTCTGAAGTTTATTTGTACAAATCGTTTTCTTTTTGTTTCATTTTCCCATCAAAATATGAACTTTGCTAAAGATTTGAACTTGATTGTGCTCAGAAAGTCCCAGGAGATTACCAGCCATGCAAAGTGGTGCGTGAGGGTTTATGAACTGTTTTCAGTTGTCTGCATTTCTCTATGAATATGACCTAAAACAGCATCAGCTCTGCACCCAAATAGGGAAATTCGAATCTGTGGAACCGCATCTATGTGTGAAAACAAAGCTTATTTATACATTTACTTCTTGTTTTCTGTTTAATAATAACACTGCCACTGTGCTAGTCTTAGCTTAGACTAAGATTAAATGTTAGTTCCCCTTTCTGTTGCATACTTCCACACTTTTATTTGAACAGGTAACAGGTTTTGTGTTTGAAATGCTAAAAAGAAAGAAAGACATTAGTTACTTTTGAAATTAATAAAATAGATTTGACAGAAGAAAGCAAAGGTGCCTTATTTACTTGCAACTCTCCTAAGTGACTTCTCATGTTGTCCACATGGAACCATCCTTTTCAAATTCAACTAAAACGGAACTTAGACAATTAAAAAAACACAAATCAGTCCAATTCACAATAGATTAAGCATCATGGCTGTTACCTCAACATTTACCCCAATAATCTCTAATTTTGTTTTTTTTTCTCACACTGCCTTTTACTAAGGCTTAGATTTTATTCTAGTGTGCTTGAAGCAATTTTTCTGTGACTGGAAATAGTCTCATTCTTCATGTCTAGTCCTTATACAGGTAGTCATGTGTACCTTTATGCAATTAAGCAGCCGATACCATATTTTACAGACAAACGAGTCCGATTTTGTTTGTCATTTTAAAAATAATTCTTTAATCCAGGTTTTTCTAAGGGTATTTGAATTTTTTCTTTTTGGACATGAATTGCTTTTTCTCGCATTTTCTGTCCACAACATGTACCAGTGCAAGCTTCAAGCCTGTTGCAAAGACAAACCATGTCTTCCCATTTCTTTGGTTGAGTCTAAAGAGACTTTTATGTCAAAGATAAAACCTTTGCAGATATAAAATAGTATTTGTGCACAAACAAGACCTCTTCCCAAATTTCCCAAAGACCTCTTAGCCAAAAATTATTTTTGCATAAGTAAAACACAGCATGTTGTGCAATTTAAAAAAAAAAAGGGAAATGGACAAGCACAGGACAAAAGAAGAAGTTGCAGGCCTAAAAAAAAAAAACTATCAAAAGCACATGAACCGTATCTAAAAGTCCTGTCCTTAAGAAACAGGAAAGACCAGCAAAGACCAGGCACGGGACCTGAAAAATGCATCTGGGCCTTGAATCAAAAGTTAAAAATGATCTCATCAAAAGGGTGGCTGTCGAGCCATTCTTAAGGAAGGGAAATAGGAAAAAAAGCAAGAGGTATGCCAAATTACAGAAGAACTGGAGTGAAAGTCAGGGGCAACAGGTCTTATGAAGTGATGAACCCAAACTTGACCTTTTTTGGTTCATATTGCAGGTGTGGAGGAGGTCAGGAAAGAAGTAGAACAGTGAGGGGTTGCATCACAGACACACAGTTGGGGATCTTGTCAAAACTAAGGTCACAATTAAGGCTTTTTCCATACAGTGGACAGGAAACAAGAGCTGAATGTGTAGAGAGTGTTCTTGCTTTTTTTTTTTTTCTTCACTTTTATCACATAACCAAAAGAAGTCACACATTAACCCAAAATATACTGTTGGAAATAAGGTAGACATCCCCATGTATGTAATAGGAAACATGGTAAGAAGGGTTTCCAGAGAGCTTATTGTCAACTTCTGAGAAACTTTCAGGAAAAACCCAGTGACGTGTACTCATGTGACTGACTTATCTGAAAACAGAATCACAACATGTTTTCAGATCCACTTTCAGTTCCTTTTAATACGAGGAAGACTTAACCAGTCTACCCAGTTCTGGTGCAGGGGTTTTTGATTTTACTTCTCTTACTTAAATATCACTATTTTCTTTTGCCAGATTATTGTGTACTTTTTATTGTGTTATTGTGATTATTGTGTAAGTTTAATAAATCTTTTTCCTCCACGAAGCTCTCATTTATCTAACTGCACTTTCCCATGAATGCCACATATTAGTCTCATGTTTAAATTCATTTCGGCACACTTTGGGAATCACTGGTGAAATAACAGCTTTAAATGACCTGAAACATTAGATAAATCACTGCAGGTCTAAGTGCAGTAGGTAAATAAAAAGTATGTTGCCTTCACTGTGGATACATTTTACTGATAGGACATTTTTCTATGAGGGAATTAGTTTATTAATAAGTAGTCTTTGAAAAACAACCTGCACTAATCTGACATGAAAAAAACAAAACTGCAGTCTTGGTATTTAAAGTTGTTCCTGTTTGTCATATGATAAACTGTCCAAAAGTAGGAGGGGCTTAGGGTTTATAGTCAGTGGTGTCAGCACTTACTTCTGACACAGTCATGATGGAAACAGCAGTGGCCCTCCTGACTCTCTGTTTCCTTCATATTTGTGCTTCAGTACCTGTAAGCCGTCCAACAAACTGGCTCAGACAATGCCGTGCGTCTACCAACCTCTCCATCACAGCACTGGAGGTCCTGCCAGGTGGAGGATGGGACAACCTCCAGAACATGGACATGGGCCGAGTCATGAACCTCACCTACTCCCAGTGCCAGACCACTGAGGACGGGCTCTACCTCATTCCAGATGAAGTGTTTGTCATCCCACAAAAACAGACAGGTGTGGAGACCAGCTCAGAGATCATCAGTTCCTGGCTTGAGCAGAAAAGCTCAACATCTGAAAGCATTAATGCCGACATATCCTTCCTCACGGTCCTCAATGGTAAATTTTCTGCTGAGAACACCAGAATGAAAAGCCATCAGGTCAAAGACTCTTCAACCACAGCCAGAGTGCAGGTAAGTTTTCAGATGTTTTGAATAAATAACATTAAAGGAAAAGGAAAATGTACAGTATTAATGTTGAGGCATTTTTTCATGTTGAGCAATTTAACATTGATAAATTATACAGTATTTTATGCAGTATGCTAAGATATTGTATTTAGTTTTAGTGTTTTATTCCTTCATGATTCTATCTAATGCATTTTGTTTTAAAATCACTGTAAAAATATTACCCAAAAATTGCCACAAAAATAGCTATTTTAACTGTAGTGTCAGTACATATGTTAAAAAGTCATTTTAATTACGAGAAATAAAGAAAAGATATAGATACACAGTGATGTAAAACAGTTAATAATCTTATAATCGTCTCTTTCAAAGGTTCGTAACTTCCTCTACACAGTTAAGGCTTATCCAGACTTCACTCTGGACACACGATTTGCTCAGCAAGTCAGAGACATCGCTGATGCGATTGAAAACAACCAGACGAGAAATGCAGACTATCTCTCAGAGAAGATGGTGTTGGACTATGGAACTCATGTCATCACTAGTGTCGATGCTGGGGCTGCTTTGGTGCAGGAAGACTATCTCCGTTCCTCATATGTGTCTGACAGCCAGTCAGAAAGCTCCTCTGTGAAAGCACAGGCTGGATTAAACTTTTTTGATAAATTAAAGTTTGATATTAGCAGTCAAAGTGCCCAACAGAGTTCATTACTTCAAACATATCAATCTAATATTCAGTACTCTCTCATTCAAAGCCACGGAGGCACAACATTTTATCCTGGCATTACTCTACAGAAGTGGCAGGAAAGTACCAGAAACAACCTTGTTGCCATCGATCGTTCAGGATTTCCCCTGCACTATTTTATAAACACCAACACTCTCACTGATCTGCCACACCCTACGATTGGAAAAGTTGCTCTTAAAGTCAGTCAGGCCATAGAGCGCTACTACAAGATCAATACTCGCCCTGGCTGTGTTGACATCAACTCCAAGAACTTCAACTTCCAGGCTAACATGGATGATAATTCCTGTGAGGGTCCAGCTACAAACCTCAGTTTTGGTGGTGTCTACCAAGAATGTGTAAAACTCAGCTCAGATGCAGATCCACTTTGTGATGCCCTGGCCCAGAAAAACCCTGATACAGGCGACTTCTCCTGCCGTCCACCTTACTCACCAACTTTACTGAGATCAGAGGTGCGACATATAACT
>VOQK01018087.1:5877-18855 GCA_015052645.1 Benitochromis conjunctus
TATTGTCAGAACTCGTCACACAAAAACACTCCAAACTGATTGGGGGGGGAAAAAAAAAGGATCGGTCGATAGATAAAAGTAGTTCCCATGTTGCTGGAGATTCAAACTACTTTAGAAATGCAACTTTAAATAAAGGAATGCTTCCTGAAAATCAAAGATGTAAGAGGACGACTGTCTAAAGATCAAAAGAGTGTGTGTGTGAGATTAGCATTTAAGTTCTGAATCACATCGCGACACGATCACTCATTCTGTGATGAAAAGAGAAAAAAAAAGGAAATGGGTAAGCGCTTCCCCCTCGCTGCTCCAGCTTTCATTGCTCATCACACTGCTTTGGAGACTGGACTCAAAGTGGAAGCTGCTGAGGTGGTGTGAGCCGAATCCTCAACTCTGAGGCCACCACGTACATTTACCCATGGTTTTTATTTTAGCAGGAGAAAAAAAACAAACAAAAAATAAGATCCACTGCTTACTCGGTCATAAAGGAAACAAATCTTAAAACGAGCTGAAAGCAGATTTTAACATTACAGAGTAAGTTTTAGGTTTTTGATGTTCAAAGTATTAAATAATGCAAGAGGTCTGCACTGATGTCTTGTGAGTAGTGAGTCATGCACACAAATGTAATCTCTTAGCAAGTACGGAGGGAGTAGAAATTTTAAATATGAAGGACTACATTTAAACATTTTATATATAGTTATTTATATAAATGTATATTCCCTCTTCAATATCTTTCTCTCAGCTTCATCTACTCAAACACTTCACATCTATGTGCTGTGTTGCCAAAACAGAAAAAGCATGTTAAAATGAATGACAGCTTAATATTTAATCACCACATACACACCTACAGGAGAAAAAAAAAAAAAAATCATTCACCCTAAAGTACACAAATATTTGGATTTTTAAGTCACAGAGAAATGATTTTCACCAAACGTCCCACAAATCCCTCATTTCTTATTTTGAGAAGAAAATAGACTCTTACAGCTAAAAATAGATTTGTTTTTAACCGTAAAGTAACGTAACCCCCACCCGAAGACTGGTATGAAAATTTTCTATCTGATCTACAAAATATAGCAATGCCCTTTTTAAAAATAGTTTGATTCTTTTGCAATAACAGGACAGGTTATGTGGTTTTTTTTCTCCTTTTGTTACATTCAGGATATAGACAGAATAGTGCCTTTGATAAGAGTTGGATTTCTCCCCCCCCCTCAACTCTTGTCAGTCAAGTCGCTGCTGATTTCACGCTCAGTATCTGGTCTGGTACTCGTGGTGCCACCTGTTGAAGTCATTGTAGAAGAGGACGATGCTTCCGGACGCCATGCCGGTTATGATGCACCTGAGGAATGTTAGGAGGGAACATCATGAGGCCGTGAAGGTGAATTTAATGGTTTGCCTGCTCTATTAGAGTGGGGGAAATGATTATTTTAATTTTGTAAGTTTGCTCACGTCCAAAAAAACACAGTTTCTAACTTTTACAGTAGTTTAAGTTAAACGGAGAGATTCAGAATATCAACCAAAAACCTAGAAAAAGACATTACATGAATGTTATACATTATATTGAGTGAAATAAGTATTCGATCGTCTTCAAACCAACCAGAATTCTGGCTCCTACAGATTACAATAAGCCATCAATTACAGATACTCCTGACTTTAACTAGTTATGTGCATGAAGCACACCTGTCCACATAATCAATTTCTTCCATTACTACTTCTCAACCACCATGGATGAGACCAAAGAGCTGTCAAAGGACGTCAGGGCCGAGATTGTAGACCTGCACAAGGCTTGAAAGGGCTACGAGACCATCAACAAGACGCTTGGTGAGAAGGTGACAACTGCTGGTGTGATTATTTGAAAACAGAAGAAAATATAAAAGTGATCATGTCATGCCATTCTTATTCTTATTTAGATGAAGAGGAATGTGGAGTATGGCTCAAAGAACATCCTCACAGTTCAGCACGAAGGTGGAACCATTATGCTTTGGGGCTTAACAACTGCTTCACTCTACTGAGCGACCAATGGATGGGGCCGTGTACCATAACATTTTTAACCTCCCTCAGCCAGAACACTTGACGATGGGTTGTGAATGGGTCGTTCAACGTGACAGCGACTCAAAACATATCTCCAAGGCAACCAAGGTAAAGAAGAAGCACATTAGGGTCATGGAGTGGTCGGCCAATTTTCGGACCTCAGTCCTATAGAAAATGTGTGGAAACTACGAGCTGCCGAGCAGCAGCCAAGAAACCTAAAAGATTTAGTTTCTGTAGAGAGGAGCGGACCAGAGATGTGTGCAAAGCTGGTGACCAACTACAAGAAACATCTTACCGCTGTGATTGCCAACAAGAGGTTCTCCACCAAGTACTGAGTCATGTTTTGCTTGGAGAGCAAACAGTTATTTTACTCAATGACATGCAAATCAATTTATAACTTTTATGCGATGTGTCTTTTCTTAATTTTTGGTTGATATTCTGTCTCTCTCCATTAAAATAAAACTAGAGACTGTTCGTTTTTGTCCAAGTGAGCAAACTTGGAAATTCAGCAGCGGATCAAATAAATGTAGCCACTGTTGTATATATGAATGTGTTACCTTTGGTCATGTGACATGGCCATGGAGCGGATTCCTGCGTCACAGCCTGGATAGGTGAACAGCTGTTTGAGGTTGTGGACCTGCCAAACAGATACTATTCCTCCATCGCCACCTGTCAGCAGATATTGGCCATCACGGCTGAGGAGCATAGCCTGCCAAACACAATCAGAGAATATCCTTTTTATCTCTTTGCTTCCATCATGCAAAATCAATTATTTACCAGCATCATCTGTTACGCGTCCCTCAAAGATCAAAAAACAGCAGAGCGGAGCTTTTCAACTTGGTACCGTGTGCATAAATTGTCTCTGAATAAGCCGGCGATCTGGGGGCAGTTTGTCTCTACCGTCAAAGCAAAGCTCGTACCGCGAGGTCGAGCGATCCGACAAAACATCTCAGGTCAGCACCGCCATCCTGAGGGGCTTTTCTGCACACAGACCCCGACCCGCAACAAAGATGGCTCCCCACAGCGAGGCCCGGAGATTTACTCGTCTCATCTGCTTTTCCTGCAAACTGTAGCGGCCGAACGGGTCCCGCGGGATTCACATGTACACAAATCAAGTCGTGTGCTGGAGTCTATTAAGGGCGCAGCGCACAGTGGAAGCTGAAACTGAACGAGTCGGGAGCATCAATCAGCAAGTAACCGTAGCTGATGAAATGACGAGGCAGAATGTTAACTTCTAAAAGCAGCAAATGACACTAATTTAGAGCTTTTTGTCCTCTGCGGTTTCTGTGACATGCTTTGCGGCGATTCAGCAGGAGACGCTTCAATCAGCAGCGGCATGTGTGTTGAATTGGGCTCGCATTAAACAGAAAACTGAAACCTAAACTTGAAGTTGGAACGAGTCGTTTTCAGGAACTTCGGTAAGGAAAACATAAATAACCCTTCAAGACCTGCTGCAGCCTAATTAAGCAAAAATGTTTAGTATGTTAAAATGGGGGGGGGGGCTTATTTCTCATTCAGGCACAAACTTGGACGTGAAGGCGCTCACACACAGAGATGCACAAAGCGGTCGCACAATGATGCCCTGGATTCTCAGCTGGCCTTGAGAATCAATCCAAACTAATTGTCACGTTAGATCATCATCATCGTGGAGCACGAGTGAGTGCAGCTCTGGGCTGATTTGTGTGCTGTGGGTCTGCTTTGTGTGCACAGCAATCGTCTTGTGTGTCAACATTCAGAGTTAATCTGACAGCGGCGATAAAGACGAGCGCTCGTTTCAGTCTGAGCGATCAACCAAAGCGCGAGGGTGCTTATTGCAGACCAACACAATAACAGGTACAGGCTCTCAGGCCCAAGCACTGAGGTGTGAGAGAGCAGATTGCTCAGCGCTTAGGCGAGTTGCTGATTTGGATGTTATGGCCTAAAAGTTTGTCACCACAAGCAACATAATAATGTTCAATAGAGCAGCGGCAGAAGTAAAAGAACTATTTATCAGTTCGTATGCTGTGTTAATGCAGTTGTGTATCTACTAATGGAGTCCATGACCTTACTGGAACCCAGCAGGAGGCAGGAGAGCTGGCAGACATGTCAGCCTGGCCAGGTAGGAGGCTGCAGACAGACATTATAAATCAGTCCTTTGCCACTGGGCGGTCAAACAAGATGGCCGATGGCTCTGTGGGGGCTAAGATGGCTACCTGGACTCGGATGACTAAAAAATGACTCCAGCAGAAACACATGCACTTTTAATGCCCATATTTCCTACTTCTTTCAGGGAACACTGGGTGGATTCTGGGGCTGGAGAAGGTAAAAAGTTTAATTTATGGTGCCGTTAATCCCCCTGTTACACGGACGCAGGCAGCGAAAGAACTGCTGGAATGGTTACACTGCCTGAGTTATACTAGTACTTAAAAGAATGTAATCCATTCAGTATGGCTCCTGTCACCCGATTCTGCTATTAGACTAGGATGCCGACTGTTAGGCTGTCATCTAACCTCTGACTCCAGACCCCTATAAATTCACAGTGCATACACTCTCTCTCACAGTCTTCCTCTCCGTTTCTAAGTGTGTACTGCAGGCCAGGACAAACACTTATTTATACTGGAGTCCTACTGTGCAGAGGCTCCAAGGGCTGAGAAGATTGATTCTGGTATGTACCAGAGTGTACAAAATACTGTCGGAGTCTCAGACCAGGAGGGTGAAGCAGAGAGGGTGAGCCAGGCGGAAGGGAGGGAGTCGAGAGTCTTACAGCCTCACTCCAAGATATTAGGATTCTCCTAATGCCATCTGACGTGACTGGAATTTACAGCAGCAGAGGAGAGCCGACCAGGCCGCCAGTAGCGTGAACTGTTCCCAAGTTTCATCTTCAGAAAGAAACCAAAAACTGTGAAGCTCAAAAAACGTCTAAAAGACGCTGTTAGTTTCTCTTAAAGACACAAAGGAATTTTGGACCCAGCATTAGTTTCACAGGGATTGTAATGCACTCCGTCAGTATTTGAGTATATTTGTGGCTTTGTGTGGGAGCGGGGCTGGTTGGCAGGTTAGGAGCCTGGGCACAAGAGCTTTCTTAATAGGAAACAGGCACGCGGCTGCCTGTCAGAGCTAGCTTACATTTCCCAGGCCAAACCGGACACATCGGGTCGGGAAACTAAAGGCAGTAGTCGCTATCTTATGTCACCCGAGCCACGAGGGAGGAAATGTGGGAAATGGGGAATGTGTCGTCCCGCGCTGGAGGGTAGTTAATGGCGTTGGTGTCCAGAGCTGACCACTCCTCTGGAATGTTTTCCACCAGCGTCGCCAACGCAATTTGACCTGACAACAGAGCTCCGGATCAAAAGAGGCCTTTCCTCTGGTGTGCGCGGGTGAAAGGGAAAGAACAGATGTGAGGCTGTAAGTTTGTCCCGAGGCACAGCGACCTTTACCTCACTCGCATCTAAAACCGAGACCGAGCTTTTAATCAGGGAGAGGACTTTCTATGCTGATGCAGTGCAGACGCACATGTGCGATCGTGTCCTCACCTTGACGCCATCTTCCACTTCCATGTGGCTCAGCAGTTTGCCGTTGACACTGAAGAGGCAAAACTGTCCCTTGTCATAATAGATAATGCAGTGTCCCTCGGCAGAGGACTGGATGAGGCGAGGCCGGAGGCAGCGCTCTGGTCCCTCCAGGGTCCGCAGCAGGTCCCCATTCATGGAATGGATCAGACAAGGACCCTCTATACACAGATAAGACGAGAACTTAGAACAAATTTATCTGCAGCTGGATTTTAGCATTGATGACTTTTTAAAGTTTGATACTTATACTTATAAGTATATACTCTTTTCCCTCAGTTATTTATATATAAAAAAAGACCTTCATATCCTGTTTATATAATTGCTGTCATTCTGTGTAATCCTATACATGTCTGTGCATCATATCTGCAGGGTTTTTTTTTTTTTAATATAATAACCACAGCACAAGTGAAGATTTACATTTTTACAGGGACAAACAGTCTCACCTTTGCAGCCGCTGATGACGAGACCCAACTCAGCACACACGCTTGCACAAGTCACCTCACAGTCGTGGCCTGTAAGGATGGCCCTCGGTGTGGTAAAACCTGCAGGCAAAACACAAACAAAGCTAAGACAAGCCTGGTATCACCACATGCAGTACTGCTTTATGGCCACTAGAGGGAGGAGGAGCTAAAGAAAAAATTAAAATTCTCCTTGATTGGTTTAGTCTTCTAACTGCATTCACAGCGGGAGCTACAAAAAAATTCACTCCAAACAATTAAAAAAAAAAAAAAAAAAAGTCTTTTTTAAACAGAGGTGGTCTTTCAAAAAATAAAATAAAATAAATAAACTGCTAATTTCATCATCATGGAGGGCGTTTTCCATGTTATTTTATACGGATGTGCTGGGACTTGTTGCACAGTCTTTAAGCGTGCTTCTCCCCTCATTCACTCTCCCTTTCAAGCACTTGTCACTAAGGGCCTCCTCCTATGTTTAAAACCTTCTCCCCCTCGCTGCCTTCACTCAATCCAGATGTTTCTGCATTTGACAGAGAGAATGAGAGCCAGAAGGAAAAAGAGTGCGTTATGAAGTTTGTGTGATTTTGTTTTGGTTTGAGCTGTCAGGGTGAGCGACAAAACAAAATCGGCTGTTACTTCTCCATCTGTCTTCTGTCTGCAAGCACACGCATTGGCATAAATACGCTCATACGCACAGTTGCATCTTTGGACTGCATTTTTAAATATCGAGAGGTGGTCTTTAGTAACCTCGGCTTTTCAGTCCAGCTCAGAAAGAGAAACATGGCAACGACACTCGCACACCATCGAATGCTTAATACAACCTTTCCAAACGTGTGTGCGTCAAAACAATCGAGTATCAACTTAGCAACTTAGAAAAGTGTAAAACAACATACCTACGTAGTAAATTATACTGAGCATGCCTATTATTCACTTTTACTTTTAATCATTAAATGCAATGGCATTTAAGACCTTTCTTGTGAAGAGTTGTTGCACGCTGCAGGCAATTAATTGGAAACATCTACAACTGAATGCAATCCTATGTTTTATGTAAAAATTACATTTTGATCCAACTACAAGGTCACTCTGGAGGCTGTAGCTTAGGACAAAATATTCTTTGTTGTCCCAGAAGATGTGTCTTCATATTTGACACAAATAATAAAATAGTTTTCTAAACTAAACACTAAAACTAGGTGTGGAAACAAAACATTTGAGCAAACTGACACAAAAACAAACTGAAATGTAAAAGTAACAGAAATGAAACTTTAAAAACTAACAAAAATACAATAAAAGAAAAAATACAGGCCAAATGTGTCAATAAATGAAACATGAAAAGGTGTTGGTGTGTTTCTTTGTTTCTGTTGAGATAATAACTGTTTTAAACTGTTTTCTACTCCATTTTATTCTGTTTTAACTTGGTTTTGTATTGTCATTAACTGTATTTTATTTTATTGTAATTATTTGATTTCAATGAAATAAAATGAAGAGCAACTATAAAACACAAAACTATAATCTCTAAAACCACTAAACTAAAACTATAAGAAAGTTCAGCTGCATGCCGACACCATGTTTGATTTATTAAGTTAGCGTGTTGTTGTGTGCACGTGTGAATGTAGACCAGGAAATATAACTGGGGCTCGGACGAAAAAAGAAGAAGCACTTAAAGCACTTAAAATAAAAGGGTGAAAGTCAGATTTGACACAAATTACAAACACATAAACCAAATTAAACCACACTGCACTTGATACTAGTCGGTATTACACATGAGCCTCGTGATCATACAGCTAAGAGTTTTTTGGAAATAGGGACAGCTGGTTTTGCATTCACTGGCTGTATATAGCATCTCTTAGGGAGTAACAGTTCACACCCACAATATGAAATCTGTTATGCGTCTTCAAGCAGTCTGTGTTTGTCTCATTAGACTCCTCGCACAGACAGAATGAAGGCATGAGTATTCTTCTTCCCTCTGCTTCAATCATGAGGTTTTAAGGGTGGACGCACCATCTTAGCCTATCGTCCCCTCAGATTATGCACCTCAATCCTTGGAGGAGCAAAATCCATCTACCCCCGGTGATCGCAGTCTCATGATCCCTCAACTTCAATAAGATGAAATATCTCTTTTCATTTGTTTGTTTAAAATGTGGCGGATAAAATGCTGGTTCGTGAAGTCTAATTAGAAATAATTTATGATGTAATTATTACACTGGCAGCTTCTTCGTCTCTTTGTGTTCACTGTTAAAAAGACAAACTAACTAGTGGTACTCTCATGATGTCATATATGGGCCTTAAGAGTGGCAGAAGTGAACATGCATACATTCATTCTCTCATACGCTAAGTTCAAAACACGAGGAAATAACAGAAATACAGTAGCTACTGAGTAAATAGCACACTAAGATGATTCCTATTAGGTGGCCAGCAGATGGCGATAGCGTCTGTAAAATCTTTGCTGTGCACAACATGTGGCTGCAACAGGAACAAAGTGGGGATAGGTCATTGTGTGCATGTGCATATCAGCCATTCAGATGCATTTGTGTCAAGCTTATGAAGTGAGTGGGATGTCCACAGAACATTATGCATGCAAAGGAATGTGTGTGTGCGTGTGTGCGTGTGTGCAGGCTTTAGCTTTAACGTGTGTCTGTGGGAGAGGAATAAAGAAAGGTCTGCTGTCTGTATGCATTTTGTTAGTACATGTATGTGTGCGTGTGTGTGTGTGTGTGTGTGTGTGTGTGTGCGTGTGCGTGTGTGCAGCAGAAGTTCATGTCTGGGAGAGCTTTGTGCGGTCTGGGGCAATGGAGCATCACATTGTGGTGGTGATGAGATGAGATGACGACTGCTTTGTCTGTTCCTTCAGCTTCAGCTTGATAACCAGGACTGAGTTTAGACTGACACACAAGCACTTACAAGGACATGTACAGCACATGCATGGAAACATATTCATGTATTTGTTATGCAAAAAAACAAAAATTAAAATTAAATCTAAATAAATCTTTTTAGAAAATGTGCAGCTAAAGTACTATTTTAAACCAGTGGTTATCCAGTAAATATGTTGTGTATTTCTGCGCTAAAATCCTGTGTATGGACGTGTTAGATGACCGCCATCTACACTATCATAAACCAACGTGGCTTATTAACCAAATCGCAATTTGTCATAAATTTCATCCCACTTGTAATGGATCACTTATCAACATGTCCGCCAATCTAAGCTGACCAAATTAGCACCGAGGGGGCTAAGGACTGAGCTATGTGTGCGCGATGCTTTGATCATGGCTAATGCCATATGTTATGGTAACGTAAGGGAGGCCCATGACATTTTTCACTTTTATCGACTAACGTGACCCCGTGGCCCTCGGATGGTGGTGAACTTTCATGTGCTGCCCGACGACCCCCAAGCATCACATTTAACGTCTCTAAGTGGCCCTCACTTTCACTCACATTAAAGACAGATTCTCACACACACACACACACACACACCGCACACCATATCTGGCTTCACAGAAATACACACGCACGCAATTTCAGACACATTATCGAAAGCTGTTCCTGGTGCGACAGGGCTGCGAAATCCAATCTGTATGCAGGAGGCCTAGCCTGGTCAGACGAAACTAGTTGTTACTTTACAGAGGGAGGCCGTAAATCACACGGTCACAACTGTCTGCGAGAGAGAGCGCTCGGTGAAGAGCTGTGTGCATGTGTGTGTGTGTGTGTGTGTGTGTGTGTGTGTGTGTGTGCGCGCGCGTGAATATCAGGCGGTGCACTTACTGCCTGGGCTCTCTCCAATGCTGCTGTGCTTTCCGTTCCAGTACCACAGCAGCAGGGTGGCATCTCGCGAGCCTGACAGCACGTAACAGTCGCCTCCGATGTACGACTCTGAGCGTGCCAGACACGTCACCACGTCCCGATGTCCAAACACTATCTGGGTCAGTTTGCCTGCAAAAAGCACACAAATTTTCAGGGATGTTCTTGGTAAATCGAAATTTGTTCTTCTGTAAACATGAAAGGAATGAAATACTTAGAAATAGATTAAAACATCTCAACAATAAGGGAGATATGGCTATTTTCATATTGCAGTAGTCCTTTTGAACTACCCACCATGCGTTTGTTGATCATCTGTCTGCTCGGCTGGTTGATCCACACAAGATCAGACTTCTACTAATTCCCAGACAAGAATAAATATTTGCTTCAGCTTTGTGTGTGCGCCTGTGCACATCCAGGGCGCTCTGTGTGTATATATAAAGAGGCTAATTGCTGTCAGATTTCCAGACCACAGCCCCACTGTCTAGCTGTCTAATACTCATTACGCTCCTCATAGTGTGACCTCTGCAGTCAAACAGTGGGTAGTTTGCAACACATGACATTTCTGTCTGGGTGTCAGAATCGCTACCCGCGGGATAATTAAGCTGTATCTTGCTGAAAACGACGAGGATTATTATGAAACTTTCAAAGAAGAACAGAGACATCAAAGATGTAAAATGTTTGACATTTTTATAAACGCTGAAAATAAGTAATGACGGGCGCTGCAATAATGGCTACCACGCACCTCGTATTAAACTCTCACTCTTATGCTCACACGCATGTGTGCACACTGACAAATTAAACTCTGTGTGTGTGTGTGTGTGTGTGTGTCACTGTTTGAGGCTACATGTTTTGTGGATGTGTACCAATCAATTCTTTAATTGATCAAATCCCTTAGTTCTTTAACCTGGGGGATTTAGGGACCTCGGTGGCAGCTGTTGAGCGTGTGCGATTAAACTGTGTTCACGTTCCAGTCGCACACCCCAGTGGCAGTCGCACAATAGAGCTATCTCTGTGCTCCCATCCCTCCTTCCCTCCCTCCTCCATCAAAGACACAGAGGGCCTGGCCTGTAGAAATTGAATCGCAAGCCCGTTGTATAGATGTGTGTAGAGTTCTGAATGAGGCTGAGGGTGTGTGTGTGTGTGTGTATTGGGGGGGGGGGTGCAGAGATGAAGCTTCAGACAGTTTCATTTAGGACCCCTGACCTGATGGCATTTGTGTGTGCACGACAGCGAGTGTATTTGGTGTGTATGCAAGTCGTATTCAAGCTTTTGGTGAAAAACAGTAAGTTAACCAGCAAAGCAGAAGCAGAAATCACCCTGAATCAAAGGACGCTAAAAAAACCATTTTGTGCTGTATAATGTATTTTAGTGGTAAAATGGGCTTTGACACTGCTGACGACACAGAGTTTGAACTTGTGCAAAAGAATTAAAAAGGAAATTAAAAGAGCCCCACTGTGATGAGAAGGAGTCTAAAATTATAACAACCAAACGTAGGACGCTTGCATGCTGTTTTATTTATTAGGTAATACTTGAATTCTAACAGCTAATAGTAATATTTCTATTATGTTACATGACCTAATAGTTTTGAGGAAAACCACTAGCACTGTATTCGTTGGTCTTTTCCAGACCACTAGTGTGCCCATCCTGAGGATGGTGCTAGAGGAAAGCCAAAGGAGTGTTATTCATTTTTAATTTCAAGTTAATATGACTTAATTGTTTCTAAATATGCTGTGAGCTTCCATACAGCCGCTTGATAATATACAAGAAGCCTAGTTTGAGTTCTGACACGCAAAAACATACTGTGAGGATCTGATGTCAAAAAACAGCAGCAAATGTGTCAAAATCTTGGACAGCTTACAGGTATTTATTCATAATACCGCTTCTTTAGTTTAGTTACATTCACATTATGCCAACTGGATATTTGGTCCTATGTGGTGAAAAGATACCTGTGTCAGTGGAGTAGACCCGGAAGCTCTTGTCCCAGAAACCACACAGAAGGATGAAGCGGTTGTCAGCCGTAATAACAAAACACTGCGAGCTGATCTGAATGCTCTGATCCAGCAGATCTGCGATCTGCCGACGGTGAAGACCCACGTTGCTGGCTGGAAGGGGACGAGAGGAGATAAAAATAAACTGAGCAAAATAAAGTTTACATGTTGCAAACACACAGATGTGCAGAGAAGTACGAATCCTAGAGCGTGCTCCGACAAACCCTTTACTGTTTTATATCAACTATTTTCAAAGAGCTCACACTTCAGCGCACCTCCACTAAGGTTTCAGCGCGGGGTGCGAAGAAGATTTGTGAGGGAAAACATAAAACATCCTAGGGTTAAGTTTATAGGGACTTCACATTTTCTATGAGAGTCTAAGAGGCTGAGTAATATAGAGCGTGCAGTCTTCACAAAATATCTACCCCACTCAAGTAAGAACAGACCCAGAAAATTCATCTTGGCTGTGTAATTAAGCCGAGTCGGTTAGAAGCAAATTTACCGACATTCTCATTTCCACGAGAGGCGTCTTTTTTCTTCTCTACAAATATGTTCGGTGTGAAGGGTTTCTTATTTGATGGGGTCAAAAGCAATGGAGAACAGGTGTCAGAGAAGATTGTCTAGAGTGGAAATTGAGAAAGTCCAGTATATCTGCTATGAATAATATTTCAACCGATTTTTAACATTCCCCAAAGCCACAGATGGCTCCACGCTCATCCTCAATTTACTGTGTTTAGCTCAGGCTCCTCCTGGAATGCAAACAGTGTAAATATATTACTGACATGAAAAATCCCAGCTACCTCCCCTAAAACACACACGCACACTCCCAGCAACACAAAAATTCATTATTTAGCACATTATTTATTCTTTAGTGTTAGAAATGAGATATACAGTAAACAATTTAGAGGATAAATATACTCCAAAACCTGTGCATTCAGTGACAAATCATACATCTGCTGAAGCACAGAACAGCAGCACGCACTGAATGTGTAAATACTGATGCACAGATAAGATTTCTTTTATTCTGCCTCTACAGATGGGCATTGAAGCAGAGAAATACAGCACAGTGCATGCAGATAAAGATGAATGTCTGGGGTTCAACCCTGGTTATTTTCAGTCGTCTTTGGAAGGAAAGAAGAAAAAAAAAAAAAAAAAAAAAGGGGGAAAGGGGTC
>VOQK01018087.1:31528-47954 GCA_015052645.1 Benitochromis conjunctus
AACATCTTAATATTGAGAAGCTTAAGGAAAGGTGCCATTGATCAGACTCCACTGAAGTCCAATGAATAGAATGAAACCAACAACAAACTCACCCAACATTTAATAGTACGGCTAAGCCAGGCAATCGTACTTGGTTGTTAGCAAAGTTGTTAGTGCACACGCGCACACACAATAATTACACAAAGAGCTAAATACAAAAACAATCAAAATTTCACAAATGCTGAACCTTCAAAATGCAGACTCTAGAAACCAGTCAGTGACGTCATAGCGGTTACACCCATCCTTTACATTCCATCTATGAGGCACACCATTGCATTAGGTGACACTTTTCTTCATTATGACTGACATGAGCCCAGTGTTTTATTTTGTTTCGTTTTTCTTGCTCTTCCTATAAATGCTTACGCTCTGAGATCGAGTAAAGTCCCCATCACTGACATTGCTTAACTGTATCACATTTAACAATGGCAACTACTGCCAGCTACTTCAGTTAACCTTTTTCAAAATGTCATATTGGTGACTCATTTTTTGATTCACATCTTCGGATGGGAGGAGGGGAAGCTAGAGGAAAGAACAGAGTAAATACCATTTTTTTCCATTTGCCTTTTCACAATAATAAAATGGTATAATATCCACAATCTATTTGCATTTACAAACTCAAAAATACCACAATACTATGTAGGTACTGAGCTCATCACAATAAATCTAATGGCGACTTATAACAAGAAGATTACACATTAGGAACTTATATTTATAATCCATCAAAGAAACCTAAGTGAAGTACAGAAATTAGGCATGTTCTGATAACTCATTAACAATGTGTCATGTGAGCAGCTGTGGAGACGTTTCCACATGTGGTGCCACACTGTAGAAACAGTTGAGCAGAAGGTTGGGGCAGATAGTAGATTCCTGAGGTGGGATCTGGTGCCACTTTAGGAGAACCAGGCAGGATTATTGATGGGCCAATTAGCAGCCAGTGTGTGTGTCATCCCCATCCACAGGGGACTCTCTGATAATTAATGAATAATTTAGCATGCCTTTATGTAAATGCTGATAGGGGGTAGAAGTAACTGGAATCCCACGTTCCTATTGTTACAGATTTGACAAAGTACACCTTAGAAGCACAGGGGAGGGTGGGGCGGGGGTCCCTTTTGTTGTGTGCTCTGATTTGTTTCCAACAGCAACAATACTATTTGGAATATTCTCCTAAGGAGAGGAATGATACATTTACCCAAATCATTTTTCCCCATCAAAGCCGCCATGGATTCAAACGCATATAATTATATACTCTTTGTGAACTGCATGCTTATTTTGCTTGTGTTCCAGCATGCCGTGCTGTGATGTGGATTCCAATGAAAATGTATCATAATGAACAAGCCTCGTCTGCGTGCAAGGCTCAGGTTACTTTAATCCCTTCCTTTGTGAAACATCTGTAGCTGAAGTGTAGACTTTAGGTTTAGAAAGAAAACCCAAAGCACTCAAAACGAATGACAGTTTGACTACATGTCTGTCAATATGTTACTCTTTAGAGGGACCTGTACTCTAGACTGAGGATTTAAAGACATACAATCCTAATTTAAGACATCAGACAAGAAACACCAAGTGATTGCAATTAACCAGCTGGTGGACATTAGACCGAGGTTGCTTTGAGTCCTGAGAAGCAAAACTAAGAACGTCTGATCTCGAGTCAGTAACCAGCCCGCAGCCTCATCTTGAAAAGCTTTTTCAGCTCGCAGGTGGGAAATTTATTATCTTTATTTTAACCCCATGTGGGACCTCTTGTAGTGATTATCTTTGCTCTGCTTAAACGTAAAAGTACGTGTCCGTACTACAGGTTTACGCTGGGCCTATCTGTGAAGGTTCTGTGCCTCGCAGTGGTTTGCGGTTAGCTTTATGGTCTGGATTGAGCTGGATTTCACTTCACTCTTAACGAGGTGACAGTGAACGCTTTCCTCCTTGCCTCACTGGTCCTTAAAAACCCTTTTAAGGACTTATGGAGAGCTGTCCATAAGGATGTTAAAACATCACTTAACAAATCAATGCGCTCATTTGCATGCCAACCGTGATGCAAGTGTATGTTGCACGTGCGTGTGTCGCCGATGGTGTGGGTGTGTAATTAAAGGCACATGTTGTGTGCAGAGCCGTTGTCAGCGGCAGACTGTTTTCTTTCGTATTGATTACGGATGTATAAAACAAACACTTGTCAGATTTGGATATATTAAAATGACTGTTTAAGAACAGGCTGATTAAAAACATCCTGAAAACCACATTGAGTATGTGTGACAGTCAAACATTGTGTTTTCGCGTATAAAAATGATGATCCAAGAACACTGAATCGGTAGTTGGGACCAAGTTTTGTTTAGTCATATTCTTTTCGGGCATTTTATTCAATCAAATTATAAAACCAACCATCAAATTTATATTTTAGACATCATCTCTAATGGAAACCGGCCTGGTCTTTTTACCTTCATTTCCTTCTCCAAGTTCAGCAGCCCCCTTTCTTTTTTCCCCCCCCTTCTATTTGTTCTCTCACTTACCCCTTTCTTCTTCTCCTGCTTTCTCTACCAGTCATCTGATCCTAAGGATCAACTCCTCTGGAGTTTCCTTGCCCTGAGGTTGACAAGCACTCTGATTAAAGGGCTTATTAGCTTGCAGTAAATGAGAAGCTAATTGTCATTGTGAAGCACGCAGAGGAAGCCTGTAAACAGCCAGAAAAGAGGGGGGGCCCCCAACATGGAAAGGTGGGGGGGGGTATGATGTAAGGAATGAGATCCTTAGAGCAGCCATGCAGCTAACGAACCATTTCCTTTATTCTCATATTCACACACACCAAGAAAAACCCAGATGGGCCGTGTATGTTACTTCAGGCCAAAGCCCCACCTCCTTTCCAGCTCAGCTAATTAGACGGGTCGCAACTGTGAGAGTTGTGGATATGGTTCAGTGGAGGCACTCGTCGGCAAGTGCAACCTGAAACTCTAACCCTAATTCTCGGCTGCTCTCTCCTCCCATCTTTCTCATCATCTCCTGCCCACTCGAAGAGCAAGAATGTTAAGGGGTGAAAAGAAGCAGTGATTGGGAAAGTCGCCACAAAACAAATACATCATGGTGGATTTGATCCAATTACAGCCCAGACAGTGGAGTAAACACTACTGATTGGAGAGCAAATGGCACTGAATCCAAGTTAGATAGCAATAAAACTGTGGTGTCTGCGTCCTTTTAGATCTAAGTTCATGCATGACTGTAAAAATGCAAACTGAACAATGAGGCCTTTAAAAAAAAACCAACATTATTATTACAATTGTTATTAAAACAACTGCTAATATTATTATTACTACTACAACTGGCAAGAACCAAGAGAAGCTAAATCTTAACCACTGTTCACAAGCACCTGCGAAGGACATAACTATCAGTCTACCTCCACTGCAAAACCCTAACAAGCTAGCAAATACTTCACCGGTGCCACAACACAATGAGATCAAGTGAGCAAAAGCTAAGTCAACAGTAAGAGTTGATTACACACAGAACCGCTGAAGAGGGCTTCTGCTTCTGGATGAAAGAATATTTGGTTAGCTGGTGAGAGAGGCATTATTGTCTCAGATGATTACAGACTTGGCTGCAGGACTGCGTGGAGGTGTGGAAGCTTCTCGGCACAGATTGGAGATGATTAGGATGAATGGCTCAACTGATCAGCTTGACTGTGGTTAGCCTTCAAGCTGAGGTTATGCGGGTGTGGGGTTATATGGAACTGCAGCTTGTTAGTGCGAGAGTGTCTGCGTATGTATGTGACCAGCAGCTCCAAACCATAGTAACATCTTCAAGGAAACCCAGGAACTATGCTCATGAAATGTAGGAGGAATATGCATTAATTAAATGTGACACGTTTTGCTTCGTTTTCAGAAATTTACTGTTACACAACTAAATAAACACTCAGAAAACACCACAAGAACACGAGTATACAGCAAAGCATCCGTGCTCTGGGCTAAATTCTAACAAATCGTTCTAAAAAACACCCCAAAATAAAATTGCATATAATTTCTATCACACAACTTTATCCATACAATCACCAGTGCCTTTGTTTTTGAACATGTCAGCCATCTTCTGGGGACTTTGAAAGTTTACACTGCATTTCCTGGGAATCTATACAACAGCTTTATGGCTATTTCCTTCTCGTATGGATAATATGAGTGTGACAAAAAAAACGTCTTAAAGAAGTTATCTGCGTTCATGCTCCAAGGAACACATTAGTTTGACATGGGGCAAAGGGCAAGTACAAGTGTTTCTTTAAATAAAGCCAGGATTACAATACTGATATTCAGGAGTCTGAGACGCAGCACAGAGTAATACTGCAAAAAAAGAAAAAGTGCCTCAGTACACTTTGGCAGAAGTAAAATGAAAGCATGGAGGAGTGCAGGAAAGGGAGAAAGACAACATTAGTGAGTGAGTATGTCAGCAGGAGTAGATCATCCCATTTCTCAGGCTCTCATCGGGTCCGCCATTACGTCATTGAAAGGGAGGATAAAGGAGGGGAGGGGGAGATGAGCAGGCAAGAGAGGGAGGCGAAGAAGAAGGGGGGACAGCTCGTAAAACACCGAGCACACAGTAAACATGTCTGCCCTTATGCATGACAATACCCCTTCAGTGAGCGCTGCCTGATATTAGCCAGATAACCGCCCTCTACCCCACGTGCTAGTTCCCATCCAGCAGCAAGGCTTTCAGTGGAGACGCCAGGGGAGTAGATTAGCACTAGGCTAACATGGCAAACTGTCTTCTATTACCGGAGGCCACTCTGGGTTAGACGACGTTAAGATTTTCACTCACTCAGTCATTCACAAGTGCACAAGTATTTCTTAGTGGTTAGTGGCTGGTCATTGCAGTGGTTTACCTCAGCTCATGCATGAGTTCCTGTGGGGTTACTGTGAGAATAAGACGTGGAGGCTGGTGGGAACGGCATTATGCGAGTCCCAGCGGGTGTCTGATCAGAGAGTGCAGTACGGATGAGAGGTGAATGTAAACAGCCGTGATCTTTGACTTTGTGTAGCTGGTGGTCTGAGCTGGGGAGCTATCATGTCTGGCTGTGTGACTTGTGGGAAAAAATGCGAGACACATTTTTGTCTTCTGAGTCTACACGATTACATTTCAGATACAGTTCCTGGACATATCATGCTTTACAGTAAACTTCCTAAAAATCTTTATGCAATTCTTTCAAACTATGCTGTCAACGTCACAAAATTTTATGTACAAGATTTTCATGTCCTAATGTAATAACATGCCTGTTGAATAGCGAGTTTCTTGATTGCAGAGTTTTTTGCAAAGTGTGAATGGCTGTCAGCACATAAAGCTGACAAACTTCAGAGGGAGCATTTCAAACAGGTTGTGAGTATGAGGCTTGGGGGGTAAAGGTGATATGACTCAAATAAATATGACATTTGTCTTTTAGCAGCCATGTAGATGTACCTCTGCAGGCAGGATTACTGCGATGACATCACAATAACAGCTGTAAGGCCAAATGACAAAGTATGAAACACTCACATCACTGTCTATCGCAAACATCATAATTATGATGAATTATATGAATACTTTAATTTAAACTGCAACAGAAGCAAAGCTAGAGTTATCCTGTCCTTGTATAGTTTCATCTACTTGACTCTAAAGGCTGGAGCTTTTAAATAACAAACAGTGAATTCTGCTTAAGAAGACAAAAGCCTGATTACCAAGCTCTAATTTCAAAAACAAAAGTACACTTTCTCTCTAAAATTACTTTTGAGACAATATACAGACTGGCTATCATCATATATGGATCCCCAAGCACTGAGATGGGAACAACAGTCTTAAAAGCAAAGACATCACTGATAAACTCTTCAGTAATGAATGAAAAACCTGAGTATTTCCACAGAGCCACTCAAAGCTTGTTAGCAAAATCTGACTGGACCGTACACACACACACTATATATATGTAACTGGTTAGCAACAGAGCTAAGCTCCAGACGTTACTCTCAGACATCAGCAAGCATTTATAATTCATGTTGTTATAAAGAGAGCTAAGATGCATACTAGCAGCCGCAGACTGTAACGTGTGCAGTATGTGAGGATGACTTAGGTCATAATAATCCAACATTACTGGAATAACGCACTATTCTGCCTGGTGATGCAGAGAGGAGCCTCTTGACTTCTCTAAGCTGTGCTTCAGATGTTTTCAGTTTAGCCAGTTTGCACTGAAATGATGATTATGTGTTTTGCATGAATGATTGATAGCATGTGTTTCAGTGCCCCGAGCACACTAATGTGCTAGGGTCATATAATTACACCTTGTGGCCACAGAAGCTACTCTTTAGCAAAGCTTGTAAAGTGTTCCTTGAAATCTAAAGTAGCATATAGTATATAATGCGTTTTAGTGATGTCACTGTCCCACTGAAAATCCTACAAGAAGTACTTTCTTATATTACAGCACAGGAATAAACTGTGCACAAAAACTCAACAACATGAGAGTTTCAAAGTTTCTCCACAGAGTAAATAAATCAATGGGAGGCTCAATGGTTGCCTTTGAGTTTCACAAGGTTCTTTGGCATCCAACACCCACAGTGTCTTCTTGTGGCCAGCATTCTTCTGTGCCGTTGCTTCTGACCAATCACTCAGCTGCCTTTTCCCATTCAACAAGAAGAAAGGTTCCCTCTTTCTGTGAGGCCAGTTTAGCTGATGCCTCTGTCACTTCTTTGAGCGAGCTGATACTTTATAAGACGAAAAAAGCCAAAAGTAAAAGCATGCCCGTCTCTCCCACGTGTGAGGTTTGCAGGTCTGTCAGCAGCGCTGCAAGAGCGCAGATGACTGGAAGAAGCCAAACAGATGAAGCAACATGGCAACATGAGAAAAAAAAAAAGCAACAAAAAGATTCGGCATGTGCATGTAATGGCAACCATGGAGTTAAATATGTCTGATTAGACAGCGTCCCTTTTTTAATAATGAAACTATTATTGTGATTGTAACCATATATTTCATTTTAGGCACAAGCTGGTCAGTGATTATGAAGATTTCATCCAACACCAATATGTGTCTTCGTTCTTATATTAGTTTAAAATTGATCTATGTACAATTTAAAATTAAAATAAAAAAATCAGTAATGTTTGTAGTGTAGTGTTTTAAAATCAGAGGTGTTTGGCTCTAGCATCAAGATATGCCCACAGCAGATGGCTGCTCTAACAGATTGTGGTTTAGCCTGCCCCATCTCAGTAGCTCCAGTGAAACTTGGAGCCATGACAGCACAGGTAAACACTGATATGGAGACAAATAACAGTCAAATTTACACGAGCATACACACAAGATCACCTGCTATCGCGCTAATGGTTAGCAGGCCTGAAAAGCGAGGTATGGTCGTACACAGTGGAATGTCAGAGTGACTGACAGTGCCCAGAGAAATGTAGGAGGAGGGATCAAGTTCTTAACCTCTCTTTCGACCCCCTGGTAAAAACAACAAGCAGCCCCTGATCTCCGTGGCATGCTGCCTCAAGACCCCTGTGTCTCCACGGGGATGTATGTGTGGATGTGTGATGGACCACGAAAAAGGGAGTGCGCCTTTACAAGAAAGCATTTAAGCACACTGTAGGCACTTCCCTTAAGCCGGCGGAGGTGCTGCTCCGCCTCCTCCTCTAAAATCCAACTATTCTTCAGACCTGTGGTTTTCAAGTGGAGCCTTCAGTGTTGTGTAAGACATTTGTTGAACAATAAACCGTCTAGGCATAAACTTGCAGTTAATCTGTTGCCATGCAACACACTTCCTGCTAAACATTAGCGATAACTTATGACACTTCTAAAGGAAAGCATTATGAACCAGGCTACAGTTTGATGGTAGGCTTATATCATCTTTTTTTTTTTTTTAACCCCACCCCCCCCACCACCAACCATGCAACTATGAACAACAAAAACAAGCTGCCGATTTGCAGAGCAGCACAATCCTTTACTGAGAGAGGCTTTTAATGGCCTTTCCAGATTGGGCCCTAATTAGCTGTTAATCATCTAAGGCTCATAACCAGAGTGGAGACAGCAGGCCTGTGTGTGTTTGTAAGCGAGTGTGCATTTGCGTGTGTTTGCGTGTTCTCTCCTGCTGTCTATCCTTGTGTTGCAAAGCCATTAGCAGCAGACAAGCTAAAGAGAGCCAAACAGCCCATTAACTCCTTCACTCTTCCTCTCTCCTCTCTACCACACTCATCTCTTTCCCAACAGTACCACAGTTGCCAGCTGACACCCTCTAATGCCAGCTATCTGTCATGACCAGAGACCTGTCCACCCACACATCCCTGTACCTTGGCGCTGTTTCTATGCGATCTGTAGCATACGACTGGGTCTCTTAAAATGGTAAAATTACAAAGACAAACTGCACTCCCACACTCACAATCCCAGCTTATTTTATTATTTTAAGCAAAACCAACAGATTCCAGGAAGTGATTCAGTCTGAATAAATGAGAAAATTATACTTAAACTGGAATTTGATAGCAAAGCTTTTATTTTAAGTCCCTCTGGAATGAAACCTCCTATTTTCCTAAGCTTGTTATGTTTCTGTGCACCTACACCTGCCTGCTGACTGCACGCTGGATCAATACTTCAGTTTGGAGAAGTAGAGAAAGAAAAAGCAGAGTGAAATTTTACCAGCTTGAAAGCAGCATATCTAGTATGGGTGCAGAGCAAAAGGAGTCCTAATTGCATCTGCAGTGCCAAATAGAGCACAAAGGACAGGAGCAAGGGGACAAAATGAAGGAGGAGAAGTAGAAGAGACCAGCACAATTAAATCACCGATGAAAGGCTGTTTCAGCTGTTTACAGGAGACCATATTAATGCATATATTCATACAAATAAGGTTTCTGCTTCTTGGTGTATTTGTTTCCTTTTTTATGTTTTCAATATTATCCAAATTATGTTTGTTTTTACTATGACCATGTTTCAGCTCTACATTTGAAACAGAAATAACTCAGGACAGCAGTATTAAACATTAAGACTTTGCCAACTAAAGAATAATATGACAGGAGAAAAAAAATAAATACACAATGAGAGATAAAGCAACAACAACAACAACAACAACAAAAAAGGGGCAACCCTCCGGTAACAATAATAAAGTTATCATGAGTCTGCCAAATTTCTTCAGATTATAGGATTAAATGAATGAATGAAAATAAGGTTTAATGATAAGAGCCATGGATAAAAAGCCTAAAAATTACGATCAATTACAATTCCATTTTATTAATATATTGCCAAATCACAACTACAGTCACCTTCAGGTACTATAAACTGTAAGGCATAAGGATCTTGTAAGGAGCTACTACAGCACTATGAGCAAGCATTAGGCAACAGTGGTGAGGAAAAACTCCCTTTTAAAAGGAAGTAACTTCTGGCAGAACCGGCCTCAGGGAGAGGCAGCCATCTTTTAATTTAATAACCAAATAAAACCAATTAATTTTTCTTTTTAAATTCATGACATTTAAAAAAAAAATTAAAAAGTTGGACAACTGGTCCTGTTTTTTTTTTTACTTTTTATTTTTTTATATATAACAATTTCCCAAATATTTGTCAAATATCATCCTCATTTAGCACAAATGAAAATGAACCTTTTCTCCCGTTGAGTATAAAACACTGCCCAACAGCCTGCAACGCTGCCGCCACAACAAGCGTCCCTCTAATACATCCACAGCGGGCTCCATGCTGACAGCCAAAAAGAGGGAAGTGTGTGATTAATGATAGCAGCACGGTCATATCAGCAGGCTAGTTAACAGACCCGCACCATAAGACTGCACAGGTCACAGAGCACACCCAGACTCATCAGCACCCATTACTACTGTGGGCACACATCACACATAGAGCTGCCACTGCTTTTACCCCAAAAATGTAACTGTGAGGGAAAAGTGGCCTGCGCTAGGCTCCAGATTACATTGCGTTATAACCCACAGTTTAGTTTTCTTTTGTAATTGTGTTTATGCAGACAGACAGACAAAATTATGAATAAGCTTTATTTGTAAGGGGACGGCTGTCCTTTCAGTGTCAGTATGAAGTTAAAATGTTTTTAAAGATAAAAGGGCTAAAGGCATAAATGATAAGCAATTTCAGCAAAACAGAAGAGAAAATGGTAAACCCCCCCCATTTGAGGCTCCGAGATCTTCTAGGACTGAGAAATCTGATCCAAAGTGTTACCTTAGTTTCCCAACAGTGTGTGTGCATGTTGTGTAAAGCACAGAAGAGAACATCTAGAGTATAATGAAAACACGGCAGCCATTCTGACAACATCTGACGTGAATATACACACAGAATATTTCTGCCTTTGGCCAGGCGGACAGGAAGGGGAGATCAGAAAGTGGATACTGCATAATTATTCTGCACAAAAACACAGTTGCAGTTGCACACACCGGCATGTTCCAGATGTGCATGAACACAGCAGAGAGAGACCGTGAGGCTGCATGGGGATATTAGATGGGGCAGTGTTGGATCAATTTTCCAGCAAAGCAATGTGAAAATTGGGACACGTGAGAGGAGGGGGAGGCTCAGGTAACAGGAAGAGCTGTGTGATGCTCAGGAAATAACACTGTCTCTTTAAATTAGCATTTCCACCTAAGCTGGGGGCTTCGGATGTTCTGTCCTATGTGAGATATGATGAAGAAAGAAAACAAGGCTATACATGAACTTTTTTTTGTGTGCCTAGACTCTACGATGGCTTCACACTTGCTTTAACCTGGATCATACATGGGACACAGTATTCATGTGTACTTTTCATGTGTCTTACCAGTCGATTAATGCGCACAAACTCTTCTGGGGTTTTGGCCCAAGGTGGAAGATCAACATCAGAGACTACAATGCCATCCTCCATCACTCCTAGGTTGTAACTGTTGGCATTAACAAACATCTCAGGCAGATAGTAGAACTCTGGGATCAGCTCCTGAAAGGGCAAAGCACAGACACATAAATGAACACACTGGTTACTGGGAGAAGAGCAAAAAGAAAAAAGCAGTGTGAGAATCTGCAACAGTTATCAGACATGACGTGTGATTTTGCATCTGTAGAAAGCTCTGCATAATCACCAAGGGAAATTTATTATAATGGAAATGGTAGATGTGAACATGATGTCCAAGAAGATAAAGGGTACGTTCACCCCTGGGTCTGTGCCTCACAAAAGGCATGGTGGTCCAGAACCAGTTCAAACGATCAAGGTTCCGTCCTCACATCTGAAACAGTGCTGTGTGGGTGTGAAAGGAAAGAAAGCAACTGGGCTGGTGCTTCTACAGATGTCAGGGAGTAAATAATAGAGGCTTTACCAAAAAAAAAAAGAGGGTGTAAAGTCCTGTGAGTCTTGATCAGCATATATTTGATGAGTGTGGTTTTGCAAACTCCCAGTCAAGCTGTGGGCTAAGGGAGGTGGACTGCCTCCCCAAATTAAAGCACATTATGTTACAGCTCAAAAAGCCCTTTTGAAGTGTTGAGTAACTCTTTAAAAAGAACAAGAGCAGGGAAAATAAACACAACGAAGCAGGGCTGTTTTTGTATATAGATAGTATTGCTGTATTGTTTTCTGAATGGTAAAATTATTCGTGGAAATTACATGACACTGGTCTGTTGTAAAAAGCCTCTGAGCGTGCACTCGGCTGTGGTTTTTCCCTATTCTGATGCGATGATGATATTCTTTGTGTCTTTAAAAAAAAAAGAAAAGAAAAAAAGGTTCACTTCTGATTTTCCCCCTCTTCCACAACAACAAAGAAAAGTCAGCTAAATTCTCGTCTTACTATGATGATTTTATTTGGCTGTCACAAACAACACAGCATGTTTTCAATCTGCACGAGAGTGAAGAGAAATGCAAGTATGACAGGAGATGTAACCCTATATGTTTAGCCATTTGTCATTCTAAACAAAGCAGAACTTGCCACAGTGAGTATAAACATTAAGATTGTGTTTGAGCTTAAAAACATGTAGATAAATCAACAACGCTTCCCAGGCTTTAGCTGTTGTGTTATTGTTGTGGGTACGTCTCACAAACTTCGACACAATCAGGACAGGGGAAGGTTCAGTTCTTGGCTGCGTCATGCAAATAAGGAAAGGAAAGTGGAGCGTGAAATATATGGTATATTGCATTTTTTCCAATAGACTGAAAAAAGTAAAGGGAAAGCAAAATGTCTTAAAGTGTGCATTCTGTCTAATGGTCAGCAGGGGGCAGTTGCAAAAAAAAAAAGTCAGATTATAAAGCCTCTATGGAAAAATGACCCTTCATCCTATTTGACTGGGGAAATCAGTAAACACTTTACACATGCATTTATGCTTTCAATCACTAATTTATAATCTTAGTGAATGCAACATGATGATCATTTTGCATATTACACTCCTCATTAGATTAAAAAAAGATGCTTTAAGATGCTACAGTATGAGTGCGATGATGATGATGGGCAAATTCTGATGTCAAGCCAATAAAACAGGACTTCACAAATCAGTGGGTGATGACTTGGTCCTAAATCAAATCTTTAATATACAATCTATGTGCTCAATCGAGACTTGATAGTTTTTGTATAACAAAATACATAATTATAAATAACTACAACTATCTTACCTAGATTCAACTGTATATAGACAAACGCTACATAGAATAAATGATCGACATTGCTAAGAGAGTTTGGTGACAAACGTTTTAACAACCTAGCATTAGAAATGAGCAGACTGGGTGACAGCTAACACTCAAAGCAAGAAAACCTAAACTCAAGAGGCGTTTTGGAAAGATTCAAGTCTTAACATATGCAACATGATCTTTACAAATACAGCCAAATAACAACATGGTTCTTATCAAATTAGCTGCACAATACATTCCCCCTCTCATTAATGGGGTGAAAACATCCAATCAAATGAGCAAGCAAACACACAGCTTTAAAACAACACGGCACTTCCTCACTTCTGAAATCTCTTCACTCCACAAAAGCTGACCTAAAACTAAAGGTCACCTTCTTAACGAGGCCTCCTGCTCACCCAGGTTCACCGGCTACAGCCTGCTGTAAATTTGAGCAGGAGAGAGCGGCACCCGTGCGCGCACGCATGCACATACCCCAACAAAACCTTGAGGGCTTCACTCCCCAACACTCAAGCCTGCCTTACATGGACCATTATGTGCAGTGGCCCTTTTGCTCCAGCCTGGTCAGAGGCCAGCCCCTCTGATCCCCAATCCTGTCCTGTCATGGGTCACTGGAAGGGGCTTTGGCCTCTGGGCTCTCCTGCTACACTTCCACTGTTGCTACTTCTAACCCCTCTTCTCTTGTGTCTCCCCCTCTGATGCCTGTGGGCTGAGGCTAGGGGTCAGGGGATTGGGGTTGGCAGGTCATTCTAGCGTCACCCAGGCTAGAAACACATTGAATCTAGGTGTTGTAGCCCATTATCACCCCTTCTTTAACAGTGCCGTATGAAAACACAGGGGCTTTTTGCCCTCTGGCAAAGACAGAGGGTTGCCATCAATGGTCCCCAATGCTAAAGCTAAATGGTGTACTTACCATACTGAATTGATACATCTCACTCCTAATTCCTCTATTGCTTAAAAGAAGAATTAACCAATATGGATGCGACTGGATTGCATCCAGTTGGTTGCACACATTCATATTTTGAGCAAAAGAAAAAAAAAAAGAGCATGAATGTGTGCATCCAACTGGATAGAGTCGACAGATTTTCATTGAAAATATGCTAAAAATTCAAGCTGAACATGGAAACAAACTGACGACGTCCAGATTTCGCCTTTGTTTTGATCTGAAGTTGAGCTCTCACAGTTTGATCCACATTGACAGGTCGAGACTAAGAGAGCAAACTAGGGCTGTTGTTGGGCTTTTGCAATCAAGCATTGGCCAGCTACACAGTAACACAATCCACATGTTTTATCAGAGGGATGCGGGAGGGGGGTAAACGCAATCAAGCGTCAAAACCCCCAACACCACTGCTGTTCCCCCATCCAGTGACCCAGTGCCAGGAGAGAAAGCAAAACTCAGCTTTGACAGAGAATGTCTGAGTGTAGTTGTAAATGTTTTAGGAGAGCAGTTAAAGTGTGCGCTGGGGGTTCGAAGGCGCTCGGTATGAGAATGACCTGTGCTGTTTCAGGGTAGATCCGTCGGCGCAGCAGAGTTTGGGGGCCCAGTGGGCAGGGATTCAAGTCCATGTTATAGCTGACTGAATCTGAGACAGACGGCTGGGACAGATGAGGATTAAACCAACGCTTTGATCAGAAGAGCAGGAAGCTATCATTGCATAGGGACAATGATTGGTAGTGACTCGACATTACTCTTTTGAAACCCTCTCTTTTTTTTTGTGTGTGCTGCACGGGGATTTATTCTCCTGCAGCAGTCGGGACTTTATTGTCCAACTTATATTATTCTTTGTCCCCTGATCCATAGTGTGCATGCATAAGTATGGATGGTACCTTAACATCAGATGTGTCTCTCTGGCAGTTCCTCCAAGCCCTGGATACTGAGGAGAAGGTGCGGTCAGCATGGTCAAACTTTCCTCCTTGGAAGTTAAGGAAGAACGTGGTGAAGGGTTCCTGGAAATTATAAAGGTCATGGTTAAGAATATGAACTCGGGAGCCTACTCCTATAACTGAAATCACCCAATTGCTTTCTCTGCAATGAAAACATGGTTGTCAACATGTCTACAGTTTTAATACACTCGGTCAATATATTTGACCGAGAATGGACTCTTTCTGCACACCCTGTAACAAACTTAAAGCCAAAAATGAACAAGTAAAACAACAATATTCCCAGTGTGCTACTCAAATCAATGCACATGTGCTGCTGATGCATTTCTAATCACGTATAATCTTGTTAGGGCAGATCAATAGCCGTCTCTCTGATGCAATAGCCCCCAAATGACACAGGCACACTGTGCTGTACCACAGCTATAAACTAATACTGTAAATAGCTAATTAAGTCCAGCCTGAAATGACGCAAGCCTCATTTATAAAAAAAAAATGGTGGGACAGTGAGCAAATTGATCTTGCAGTTTATACATCAGTGTAAAAATTTTACAAAATACGCAGTTACTGCACAAACCCATTTTCATTGAATATTTAAGGTTAAGTTTGATCTTTAAGTGAGAGTTATAAATGAGTGCTTCTGGTAAAGTGGCTTTAGAGTAAGCTGGCTAATGATGTGCAGGGATCAATGAGGTAACTCTACTGGGAGTTACAGAGACAGTGAGCTACTGGGACAATAACAGCAGAAAACTGCACGCTGGAGAAACTTAGTAACCTCCCTCTCCCCTGAGTGCAGTATGGAAAGATTGATGGCATCCATTCAACAAAGGTACTGCAAGAGAGTACTCTAGTGCAAAATATACACCCCTAATGTGCTTCAAAAACAAACAAAATCACATTTCAGTACCTGTTATTAAAAAGAAAAACCTTGAGAATTTGCATCAAGATGAAGGTCAGACTTTTAAGTGCACTGCTTTTGCTTTTCATTTATTATCAGTGTAGGCACATATGCATCCAGGCAATGCCATTTGACAAAACCCTAGGCCTAATTAAGAATACATTCATGACCTCCGCATCATAGCATGATCATTAAAAAAAGAATCCAATTTAAATACTGTGCTTATGTACAATTTTAAAAAGGAAGGTGAAATTCTTGCATAAGCATAATTATTTCATTATTTTCCAGAATTTGTGTTAAAAGTCATGAAAGCTCCTAAACATTCTGAAGTATACTTAGTCCAAATATGCACTGCACTTACAATACGTAGCAGCCACATCAGGGTGAAGCTCGAGGTGGAGTAGTGGGTGCCGTAGTGGAACTTCGGCACCTGATCGTCCTCCCAGGTCTCATATCGTTCTGAAAAGAATGCTGCCCTCTTGGGGTTAAGAGCACCGATGGGCTAAATAGAAACAAACAAAAATCAAGTCAAACATGTTAAACGGCTAAACTGAAAAACAAATAAATAAGACAAAACCAGATATTCGAACAAGACGCGATAGACGCATGAAAGTAAAAAAAAAGAAACACAAACCCAAGGCAGGGAGGCAGTACTGAATTTTGCTGTGAATACAGGGACCACTCACTGGTGCATAACAGTTGCAAGGCGAATGAAGCTAATAACCATTGTGCTATCTCAAATGAATATTAGATGATGTTTTCCTTCAGACAGATCAATCCTTTCCCACAGAGTGCTTTTTAGAGGCTGTGAAACTGAGCCCCTGCAGCTGTAGTCTGTCAGAGAAAACTAATGTGCTCCAATGAAAGAGTGCCTACTCAGAATATCAATAGCAAGGCTGTGGGTTCCTTTAATTTTTACTTTTATTAATCTGTAACTAATACACTGGTCACCAGCCCTATTTATAGTCCAGGAAAAAAAAAAGGTTAAATTGCATAAATTTTCCATTGCTCTTAAAAAAAAAAAAGCCAATAACCCTGTGCAGCTCGGCTATTATTTAAATACTCATTTACAGAAA
>VOQK01018096.1:2581-20496 GCA_015052645.1 Benitochromis conjunctus
AAACAATCAGCAGGTGCTGTCGTGTAGTTTTCAAGTGTCTAAGGAATTTCTCCATGTGCAAGTGATTTATTTTTCAAGGTGGATTTCTGCATCGACTGTCTTTGGAAGGACCCCAAAGATGATATTTTAAAGTCTTCCATGTGCTGCAGAGTCGGTAAAAAGAAGAGAAATGTGAAAAAAATAAAATTCTGGCTAGTAACGATTGTCATTTAATGAGCAGCATTTCACTGAAGCTGTGGTAAAGGCAGTTCTGTTATGTGTTACACTAATACGTTGGGTATTATCCTGATAAATAATCTTAAGTGTATATAAAATCATAGATTTTATATTTTAAAAAATAAACATTATTTATTTTTTAATATAATAATTTTAATTTTAATGTATTAATAGTAATGTTGTCCATCTTTTTTATCTTTTATTCATGCTAGGTTGAGATTAAATTATATGTTTCCTGGATGACAGATAAAACACAGTTGTCTTATCTTTTGATTAAAGTATTTTTTCAAAATACATGGAAATCCTTCATTTTATATTTACATTTAAATTCTCTGATAAATACCATAACTATAAAGTCAGCCCATAGCCTAAGGGATGGGATCTTGCTAACCAGTTAAAGTCTAGTTGAGCAAGATTTTGCAAAAGTTTTCTTGAGCTTAACAATTATTTTTCCCTTAATTTTCATTATACAAAGCTAAACTGATGACTGAGACAAAGGTGCAAAAGACAGTAAATAAATATGCAAATATGCCAATTTAGGTTCACTTAAATGTTTAACACAACTTCCTGCTGGACACTGCAATTATTATAAGCTTTATAGACCAAATTCCCATTTTCCTGCTCTATTTAAACTTTCTGTAGCCTATACTGTTAGACAAAACTTATTTCTGGACGGTGGCATGCCCTTTTCTTTAAGACTTGCATAACAAACTGTCTGCTGGCTGTCTACGCCGAGTCGGGGTCATCTGGAAGCCATTTCTACTGGTGCTTTCTCCCTCGTCTCATTTTAATCACTCAGTGCAGCCTCGCATCACCCTCCCCTCCTCTCCCCGCTCCCCGGGGAAGCCGTAGTTCAGTGACCTAGCTCCGCGCATGCCAGGTCGGCATGGCACGCAAGCTCATCCCCGCTCCGCTCTCCTAGCACGCAAAAACTCAACAGGATTAGAAACAAAAATCCTTATACTGTACATAATACATGGCTCCTGTCAGTGGGTGCCACAGTAGGATGAAATCTATCACGCAGCCTGCTCACAGTTAAGAGAGGAAACCCAGTGGGTGAGATTTATAGAACAAGAAGATAAGAAATAAAGTGAATTACAACATGCCCATTATCATAATAAGTAATTTTATTATTAATAGATCAACTCTGGGACTTTCGGCAACAGCGTGCATCACGCTATAAAACTGTGTTGAACTTTCCTATGACGCATTATTTTCTTTAGTACCTTTTTTCCTGCAGTATATTTATGCAAAAAAAAGAAGAGAAGTTTTAACATGTTTATTGGTGTAGTATAGAGTTGGATTTGTCATTCTTCATTAGAATTAAATACACTGGCATACTTGGACGTGACTTTCAGGCTCACGTGCACGTGTATAGATGGTATTGCATAAAAAAGAATCAGCAAAGCCAAATAATACAGATATTACAAATACAGATAGTTTTGAACTTAAAGATTAAACATTTGCATTAAAATTAAGTTTTTTTTTTAACCAAAATTCTTTTCTTTTCTTTTCTTTTCAGGCAGCTCATCAAAATCTTAAGACGTAAATGCAAATTCGACAATCAGTGTAGTAGGTGGGAAAGATTAGGGAGCAAATGAACATTTTGTTCTCAAAGACGCAGGAAGTGCTAGAAGCAGGAAAAATGGGCAAGTTTAAGGATTTGAGCGAGTTTGACGAGGACCAAACCGTGATGGCTAGACGAGCATCTATCCAAAGGATCCAAGGAAGGAATAGTGGTGCACCAGAGACAAGTTTATGGGTGGCCAAGGCTCATTAATGCACGCAGGGAGTGAAGGCTGGTCTAATCCAACAGACCAGCTACTGTAGCTCAGAAAAAGTTATTGGAAAAGTTAATGCTGGTCCCGACCGAACGTTTTTAGAATACACATTGCATCACAATTTATTGCTTATGGCTTCATAGCCCCATGCCAACCCCTGTCCACTGCCAAAAGTGCCAACAATGAGCATGTGACCATCAGAACTGGACCATGGCGTAATGGAAGCAGGTGACCACCTTTTCTTTTACATCATGTGGATGTCCGGGTGGACGTGCATGGCTTACCTGTGGAACACCTGGCACCAGGATGTACTATGGAAAGAAGTCTAGCCAGTGGAGGCAGTGTGATGCTTTGTTGCTAAGCATTATTGCAGACCATGAACACTCTCTGATGGAAATGATATTCCCTGATGGCTGTGGCCTCTTTCAGCAGGATAATGCACCCTGCCACAAAGCAAAAAAGGTTCAGGAAAGGTTTGAAGGGCCCAACAAGTTTGAGGTGTTGACTTGACCACCAAATTCCCCAGATCTCAATCCAATCGAGCATCTGTCGGATGTGGTGTAAAAACAAATCCGATCCACAGTGGCCCCACCTCACACATTATAGGGCTTAAAGGATCTTTTGCAAACATCTTGGTGCCAGATACCACAGCACACCTTCAGGGGTCTAGTGGAGTCCATGCCTCAGTGAGTCAGGGTTGGCAGCGAAAGAGGGACCAACATAATGTTAGGCAGGTGGTCATAATAATATGCCTGACTAGTATATATGAGGAAGAACTGGGCAGCACTGAGAATCAATGAATGGATTACAGACAGACAGGATGTATTTTAGTCCCACTTCACCCCACCCTCTAAACACCACAATGAGTATGACTTACAGCTATTGACATCAAACCTCCACACGCAATCCAGGAATTTCACTGTCATTGTTCAGTCTGTGTTGAAATTTCAAGAACAAACTATCTCTGTGGTTGGCTCTTTGCAGACCATGATGCATTGTGGTGCAACACTTGTGGTACTGAAAAAAAAGAATTAGACCAGTACTCCCAGCACTGGCTACCTGTCAAATACAGAACTGTTTTAAATCCAGTTTTACACAAGCACCATAGCCCTGCACTTTTCTACACATTACCCAGTGGAGATATGTGACAACACAATAAGCCATTAAACAGTCTTTACCCTGTCAGCTGCCTGGAACAGAGTTCAAATAATGATTGTTTTTACCCATGTGAGAATACCACAGGTAATTGTCTCCTGTTCCCTGGACACTCTAAACAAACAACACCTTCATCTGATACACACAGAGTCTTTCCAGAAGAGAAAATGAGTCTGAAACAGGCTATCTCCGTTTGTCTGGTATGTACAGAAAAAGGTTGCTTTGCTTGTCATTTGTCAGGTCTTTTCACTAAGACAACAATCGAGTCAGACAGTGACAATTTTTCCCAGTGTCTCTTTCCTCATATTGTGGTCTGGCAGCAGAAAACACTGTCATTTCAAAATTCACCATCCCTAACTAGCAACGTCCGGTGGTTACGTCGTGGCTCCCGGAGATGGAGCTGGCCCAGAAGATGCTTTTGTTGGTTTGTTTACTGATTTGTCTTGGTTGCTTCTAACCACTTTTTTTCAGTCTTGGCTCACTTTTGTTCTCTCAAGTCCTGTATTCACTCTCCCCTTCCCTTTTCCTAAGTTCCACCAGCTCCCCAACTGCCTGTTGGACCGCTGACTTTCCTCTCCTCCCTGCCTCACCACCTCTCCAAGCCCCCTACCCCCTTCCCTCTTCCTTCCTCCCTGTCGGTGCTGTGCGTGACAGTAGCTCACTGAGAAGTGGAAATGAGACTAGTAAACAATGATTAGCTCCAGAGACGGGGCAGCCTGGCCTACCATTGGTCCTGTCTCCACACAGAAAGCACCCACCCGCCAGCACATGACATGCAGCGGCACATAGACCCCATCCCTGCCTCCGCCCCAAACCCCCCTCTGACTAATCCACCCCCAGAGTCAACACAGGGTCAGGGCCAACCTTTCACAGCCAGGTTACAAGGAGCAATCACAAGCAAACACGGCAACCACACGCAAAATGCACACATGACACCCCTCTCCCTCAGACCCAGTCATCTGCACCTCCTGTACACATGCACGCAAACTAGACCCCACTCCACCATCCTGCCACCCAAGCACCCCCTCCAATTCGTCAGCCACAAACCTGGCTCTAATTAGCATTATGGGGATGCGAGTGGCCACATGTGTATGAGGACCAGGCTCGGGGAGGAGGAGGTAGTGGTGTCAGTGGTGTTGGTGGAGGTGAGGGGGGGATTCCCCCCTTATAGGAACAGAGAAGGAACAGTCATCCCCCATTGCAGGCAGTATTTCGAAGACATTGCAATGTCTCTGGTTAACCAAGAAATCATTCTGGATGCTTTGGTGCTCAGCCACACCACATTTCTCAAGACAAACAGCTCTCAGGCAGAGCTCCGAAATCTGTAAAAGGCTCTCAAAGGTCCATTATCATGACAGAAAGGCACATGACACACTTCAGTGACTTTTATTGTTACCTTTGTGTTTGCTCTCATAACTTAAATATGCTGTGCACATAAGGACTTCTTTTTTTATGTGTTTACGCAATCAGAGTGTTATGCATTACAGTCTGTGGGGAGATGGTTAGTATGGAAATGGGTGACAATAAAAAGAATGTGTATGTGTCACAGCAGCGGTTTGCTTTGTAGAAGCTGTCACATAATCTGTGACATAAACTTTGTGGTGAAATAAACTTTTTTTTTGTTTATTATTATTATTATTATTATTATTATTATTATTATTATTATTATCTTTCTGTGTGGAGTTTGCATGTTCTCCCCGTGTTTGAATGGGTTCTCCCCGGGTACTCCGGCTTCCTCCCACAGTCCAAAGACATGCAATTTGAGGGGATAGGTTAATTGGAAAACACTAAATTGCCCATAGGTGTGAATGCGGGTGACTGTGAGTGTGAATGGTTGTCTGTCTATATATGTTAGCCCTGCGACAGACTGGCGACCTGTCCAGGGTGTACCCCGCCTCTCGCCCCAAGACAGCTGGGATAGGCTCCAGCACCCCCCGCGACCCTGAAAAGGATAAGCGGAAGCGAATGGATGGATGGATTATTATTATTACATTTGACCAATAAGAAATGTGTCCTGTATGATCTGTCTGAATAGTAACATATCATCTTTTCCCTGTAAAAAAAAATATTTTCAGCGTCTGTTGTCATTTTTTACCACCCACACTCCTCTGGCTCCTGTCCTGTTGATAAAGACAGAGTGCGCCTGTGGGGTAGCAGAGTTTCTGTCCCTTTGACTTAGTGACTTACTTTGGAAATGTTTTAGTACCTTAAATGAGGGTCATTACCTATCTGCAAAAATAAACTTAACAGCTGGTGAGAAAACAAGAAACACGTTTTTTTTTTTGTCTTCCACGCAGCTAAATGAACATGCTTTGCTTTGGGAAATAACATCACTTTGTAATCACGGTATTAAAAAAAAAAGAACGGGAATATGATTGTCTATTAATGCAACTCGATCTAAAGAGAAAATCACGGGAGCTTGTGATTTCCTAGTTAAGAGGGGGAGAAGAGAATAAAAGTGGACTGCAACCATGAAGTGGCCTCGCATTGTGCTTTTGCAATCACTGCTGAAAGGGATGGAGGCGGGCACCTGAAGTTTCCCGTGCTATGATGTAACCCGGTGTCTCATGCAGAACCGCAGTTTATGTGTTAGAGAAAACAAGCTGTTGTAGGAAACCCAAGTATGAATATTTCATGGCTTTGTCCACGCTGAATTATTGTGCTAGATTGTTCCTCTTTGTGATGCTAAGATGATTCATGGAAGAAATAAGAAACCTTGTCATATGTTTCACCTCATATATTGTGTGATATTTCTTGTTTCTTTTTAATTAGCACACTGCGAATGAGATATTTAATGAGTCTGTTTAAAAAATAAATTGCAAGTGTTTATGATATTAGGAGTCATTGTAAAAAAAAAAATTCAAACACACTCACACATTTTTGCAATAAAGCTGTATAAAGACATTAAAAAAGCGGTTAAAGATGCGTTTCAGAGTGGTGCACAACTTTTCTAATTTGTTATACAAAAAACTCACAGGGCTTCCCGGAAAAAGAATCAGATTTTAAAGTCACAGCATTGGCTTTTAAAGTTAGCCTTACATTAAAGACAAGTTAGTGCACAGAGATTACATCTGGTTGAATTCAGCAGCTGCACCTTTACTAAAACGCTGCGCTTGTTTCTCACAAAATTCTGAAGCATGAAAGTAGAGACATGTGAAAGTATGAAAATCATTTTTCCCCTCGACTATTTTTTTTTTTGCATAATTCCTCTAGAGTTGGATAAACCGTATGCAAACACCTTTGTTTTTTAAGCCAAATTTTCCCCGCTGAGTTTTCTGAGCCTTAAAAAAATAAATCATGTAAAAAAAAAAGAGGCAAAAAAAGAGGCACTTTAAAATGTGCAAACTGTGCAAGTCCTCCCACTGACTGGGACAGTTAACCAAACTGTCCTAGTTAATCGGTCACCAGTTGCTACGTCTTTTTCCCCCCTCTTCTCCGTCGGCGGTCGTTCACGCTGCTCGCTCACGGTGTCCCTCGACTCTCTCAAGTGCGCGCCTCCAACAGCGACGGGCAAGCGGAGAGATAATATAGCGGGGTCTGCGGGGCTACCACAATGGGAGGAGTATGAAAGTTATCCCGAGCCCTGCCCACCAACTGCAAAACATATAAGACAGTGGAGTGAAGCAAAAAATCAGGCACTTAAGCCTTATCTTGATGAAAAGACTGTCTGAGGGGAAAACAAAAACTTTATTCATTATCAAAATGACCTCACTGTCATTTCAATAACATTTAAAATATTATCTTTTTTAGCTGCTATGGATATATAAATGATTTATATTTTCTCCACATAGTCAGCAGCTCTACTAACTTTCAAACTATTTTTTAAAATCATTTTGAGAAGCAAGTGTGCAGGCGGCTTGCCACAATGGCACTGGACACTGAGTTTGGTGTGAAGAGCAGCAGCAGCATCATCAGAGAATGGAGCGTACAGGTCCATCCTGCTCTGGTTGCCACTTTTGTTTTCCTGTTCTGTGTGGAAGCCTGCCTCTGGGTCAGGAACCTCAGGCTGAAGAGAAGACTGCCGGGACCTTTCGCCTGGCCCGTGGTTGGCAACGCCATGCAGCTGGGCCAGATGCCTCACATCACCTTTGCCAGGCTGGCCAAAAAATATGGAAACGTGTACCAGATCCGGCTGGGCTGCAGTGATGTTGTGGTTTTGAATGGAGAGAGAGCGATCCGCCAGGCTCTGATACAGCACAGCACAGAGTTTGCAGGCAGACCAAACTTTCTTTCTTTCCAGATGATCTCGGGAGGCAGGAGTTTGACATTCACTAATTACAGCAAACAGTGGAAAGCACACAGGAAAGTTGCACAGTCCAGCCTCAGAGCATTTTCCTCTGCAAACAGTCAGACCAAAAAAGCCTTTGAGCAGCACGTTACAGCCGAGGCCATGGAGCTGGTGCAGGCATTATTGCGTCAGAGCACTGATGGACGGTATTCTGATCTTGTTCATGAATTTACGGTAGCTTCTGCTAACATCATGTGTGCTCTCTGCTTTGGGAGGAGGTATGGACACGATGACCTAGAGTTCAGGACCTTGCTAAAAAGAATGGACAAGTTTGGGGAGACAGTAGGTGCTGGTAGCTTGGTAGATGTCATGCCCTGGCTTCAGTCCTTCCCTAACCCAGTCCGTAGTGTCTATGAAAACTTCAAGAACATCAATGAGGAGTTTTTTGGTTTTGTGAAAGATAAAGTGATGCAACACAGAGAGTCCTTCAATCCTCAGGTGACGAGGGACATGAGCGATGCCATCATCAGTGTGATTGAGCACGGAGAAGACAGCAAGCTGACAAAAGAGTTTGTTGAGGCAACAGTCACAGATCTGATTGGAGCAGGTCAAGACACGGTGTCAACTTTCATGCAGTGGATTGTCCTCCTCCTGGTCAAATACCCAGACATACAAGCCAAACTGCAGGAGCTCATAGACAAAGTAGTCGGCCGAGACAGACTCCCATTGATTGAAGATAGAAGCAGCCTGGCGTACGTGGACGCCTTCATCTATGAGACCATGCGCTTCATCAGCTTCGTCCCCCTCACCATCCCACACTCCACAACCTCAGACGTCACCATCGAAGGGCTCCACATCCCCAAAGACACGGTGGTGTTCATCAATCAGTGGTCCGTCAACCACGACCCTCTGAAGTGGAAGGACCCTCACGTGTTCGACCCCTCGCGCTTCCTCGACGAAAGCGGGGCCCTCGACAAAGACAAAGCCAACAGTGTGATGATTTTTTCAACGGGGAAAAGACGCTGCATCGGTAACCAGATCGCCAAGGTAGAGGTATTTATATTTACAGCAGTCCTGCTACACCAGTGCAGTTTTGAGAGCAACCCCTCTGAGCCCGTCACTCTCGACTGCTCTTATGGGCTCGCACTGAAGCCCCTTCCATTCCGTGTCAGCACCAAGCTGAGAGGAAAGCTGCTTGGCTTAGTTTCCCCAGCATGAACAGCTTGCCCCCAAAATACTAAGACTCCAGCAAATACTTTCCCACCTGTGACATTTAGATGAGAGTAGGCTATCCATATATCTGCACTAAATAGTATGGTTGTATGATTATCATATTTAACAGTGATATTTAATTCATATCTTAACATGTTCTGTATTTGAATTATTGTCAGTGCAGGGCTGAGGACATGATTTTCAAGATGAATCGTTATAGCTGCAAAAGGTCAAAAAGCATGCTTGTGGACTCTTGTGATACAGTGTAAAGGCAATAGATGTTTGTTTCACACTATACTTGATCGTTTTTGTACATATTTCTGGGCCGTGTGTTTGTTTTATGCCTACTAAGCATGTGAGTGGAAAAATCAGCTAAAACCTTTCAAAGTCAGTTTAAACTATTATAACTGTATATGAATATGCTTGTGAATGTCATCAAGTCACTAGCTGACTTATTGTTGCAACTTGTAAAATGTTAAATATATGTATTTAACCATTGCCACATAAAGCCACATAAAAAATGTTCATATATATATATAGTTTTTTCAGGAATTTAAATTTAAGCTGTTTCACTATCTACTGTACTCAAAGAAAGAACAAAATAAACAGAGTTGATCAAAGGAGACAAAAATGACATGTTTATGAAGCTGGGCAGCCGAGCCGGAGTCTTTCATCAAGAAGCGTACGTCCCTTTTTCAAAGGATGAAGAAGTGATGCTGCAGTGGAGAATGAACTTCACTAACTTCATGGACCCAGATTTAACTTTTACTGTACAAGCACTCCAGCACTACCCATGCCAAATGCATGTCTCCCCAGTACAATGAAACACATGTGCAGCAAATTTCTTTCGCTCACGAGGCATTTGCATAGACATGTTTGTTTACAGTAACTTTTACAAAGCTACACGGATGTCACTGCACTCTCTTAAAGCCACTGTATTCAGGAATTGATGTTGCGATGCCCAGGGGATGTGTTTCTCTGTCTGCGCCAGGGCAAAGATAAAAATGAAATAAACACGAGTAGGCTGTTAAGGCATTCTTTTTGTGATAATGTTTTAACATTCAAGACCTGCAGAGGCTCTATATAATGCAAAATAAGCTGTATCTGAAATGAATAAAAGTGAATTTTCAAATCTCAGTGTGTATTTTTTATTTAGTCTTGAAAGTTAGGCTGAACAACAGACTTAACACTGCACTCTTATGTAGGTGTATATCTTAGTTTCAAAGGATTTTAGCCCTTGTTAATGATATCAGCAGCTTGACACAAGGATCACTAAGAGCACTATGGAATATTTGAAATGTGGCTGAATATCAATAAAACCCAATCTGATGCTTCTTTGGGGATCTCCTTGTTGCACAAGCACCCACATAAGCAGATTTACAGCTGTTTGCATTCTGTTTCAGACTATTTTGATCCAACCACAAGCCTAAGAGTGACATTATCTCAGAGACCTTTGTATAAAGGTCTATTATGCCAACAATAACACTGTCTATATATTTTATAGAGCATAATAAATTGTGCTGGTTCAGTGTTTGGAGCTCCAAACCCCAAGCTTTCATGATGATATCCCAGAGGCCGTTTCCCTGTATGGTTGTAATTAACAGCTTTGCTGTAAATAACAAAAACCAAGTCATGTTTAAAATGGGCTCAGAAAGTTGTAGGAAAGTGCAAAGAACAAAAGAAAATATGATCTCTAACTCTATGTCCTTTACATATATTACAATATATACCTCTTTGGAATTCTATCATATTGTTGAATAAACTCCCACGACGATAAATTCATATTCATATTTTGTGGTCATTTATTTTTGGCCACAGAGCGTATGTGAAGTAGTTTATTTTTTTTAATTATGTGCCATTCTCTTGTACATTCTGGCACCAAAAACAGTAAATCTGTACTTTTTGGCAACATTGTCAATTAAGTAGCTGCTCTCCTTTTCCAACATCATCCTACAAGGGACGCTGCTAGAAGGAGTCCTGAGTGGGAATAGGACTAAGGTCAAAATGGGAGGGGCGAGATAATAAAAAACCTGAGTCGCTGAACCCTCCCACCGTAGAGATACATATAAGCGAAGTGTTAAGGCTTGAATCTGCATTCCTCTTAAGTGGTCGTCTGAAGACGCGCTGCTACACTGCTAACTACTCAACCTGATCGAGCCCCTCTCAATCATCTGAGAAGCGACCCTCTTCTTTTTTTTTCCCCACTCAAATATTTCAGTATATTAAAGACCATAAAAAGAGGGAATTGTTTTCAAATTTTGATTGAAAACTTTATTATATGCAGTGGATGATAGAACAACAATGGCTCAAACAGATGCAGAGCTTGGTGTGAAGAGCAGCAGCAGCATCATCAGAGAATGGAGCGGACAGGTACAGCCTGCTTTGGTCGTATCACTTGTTTTCCTCTTCTGTCTGGAAGCCTGTCTCAGGGTCAGGAACCTCAAGCTCAGGAGAAGGCTGCCGGGACCGTTCGCATGGCCTGTGGTGGGCAATGCCTTGCAGCTGGGCCAGATGCCTCACATCACCTTCACCAGACTAGCCAAAAAGTATGGTGAAGTGTATCAGATACGACTGGGCTGCAGTGACGTTGTGGTCCTGAATGGAGGCCAGGTTATTCGTCAGGCCCTGATACAGCACAGCACAGAGTTTGCAGGTAGACCCAACTTTGTATCTTTTCAATTTGTTTCCGGGGGAAAAAGCATGACTTTTACAAATTACAGCAAACAGTGGAAGATGCACAGGAAAATTGCTCAATCTACAATCAGAGCATTCTCATCTGCCAACAGTCAGACCAAGAAAGCCTTTGAGCAGCAAATTGTGGCTGAAGCCACAGAGCTAGTGGAGGGTCTCCTCAAACTCAGTGCTCAGGGCCAATATTTCAACCCAGCTCAAGAGCTGACAGTTGCTGCTGCTAATGTGATTTGTGCCTTGTGCTTTGGAAAGCGTTACGGACACGATGATATAGAGTTTAGAGCCTTGTTGCACAAGGTGGATCAGTTTGGACAGACAGTAGGGGCTGGCAGCTTGGTTGACGTGATGCCCTGGCTTCAGTCTTTCCCTAATCCAGTCCGCACTGTCTTCAGAAATTTCAAAAGCTTGAATCAGGACTTCTTTGCATTCATCAAGAACAAAGTGGAGAAGCATAGAGAGACCTTTGATCCAGAGGTGACCAGGGACATAAGCGATGCCATTATTGGTGTCCTTAATGAGGTGGAGAGAGACGAGGAGCTCACCGTCGGCTACACGGAGGCGACTGTGTCAGACTTGATTGGTGCAGGTCTGGATACCGTCTCCACTGCTCTCCACTGGATTGTCCTTCTGTTGGCCAAACACCATGAAATTCAAACCAGACTCCATGAGCTCATTGACAAGGTGGTGGGGCGAAACCGGCTGCCATCTGTCGAGGACAGACAACACCTGGCTTACCTGGACGCCTTCATATATGAGACCATGCGGTACACCAGCTTTGTTCCTGTCACCATCCCCCACTCCACAACCTCAGACGTCACTGTCGGCGGTCTCACCATCCCCAAGGACACAGTGGTATTCATTAATCAGTGGTCCGTCAATCACGACCCCCTGACGTGGAAAGACCCACATATCTTTGACCCCTCGCGCTTCATTGATGAAAACGGCTCCCTAAACAAAGACCTCACGAACAATGTGATGATCTTCTCAGCAGGGAAGAGAAGATGCATTGGGGACCAGATAGCCAAAGTTGAGATGTTTGTGTTCTTTGCGATTCTTCTGCACCAGTGCAGCTTTGAAAAATGCCCAGATGAGGACTTCTCTTTAAACTGTTCTTACGGCTTAACACTGAAGCCATTAAATTACAAGATCACTGCCAAACTCAGGGGAGAATCACTGAAAAACCAGTGAGAATGGGTTCTGAAAATAAAAAGAAGCGATGCAATGTAAAGTATGCATCTTTAAAGAGGAGTTATGTCTGTATCAAATAGATTGTGAACCCTTTAAACCCCAAGATGACAAAAAAATAAGCTGTTGTGACTAAAGTAAAAGCTGTCGGTTCACACAAATGCAAAACTATTTCTAAAGGTTGATGTGCTTTTTACAGAGAAGTCTGAAATTGGCATTGGGAGCAAAATGCAAACTCAAATGTAGTTTTGCCCTTCAGTTCTGAAAAACTGTGACTTAGGCAAGAAGGCCTAAATATGGAACAAGATATAATGACAACTTTGATGTGGGCTCCTCAAAAACCACATATTATAATAAATCTTAAGTACGTATTGGTATTTATATGAGGGTATTTAGTGGGAGTCATGCTGAATTGCAATATAAACTGGTGGTGAAAAATAAATCTAGACTTCTTTTTTTTTTTTCGCTGACATGCCCGTTGTGTGGTCTCATTTGAACAGTTATTCACCCAGAGAACTATTTATCTTTGTATACACTGAATGATCGAAGTTATTGCAAATCCAGCATGCAAGCCATGTGCATTTGTGCGCTCTTAAATCACATATAATGCTGATGTATTCTGATAATTACTCATGCAATGTGTAAAAGCCATTGATTTCATTGTTCCTCGTACTGTTTTCTTCTGTACACACAATACACCACATGTGGGCATACCGCGCTACTGTCTGAATAATAAGCCAGACCCTGTTGAATTGCTACATAATGCTTTCATAATCAACATGATCCAGTCTGTGTTCTACAGTGCCTTTAATGTACAATAAACATTTCGTACTGACTTATATCTGATTCTGTGGGGTGCATCGGCAAGCAGTGCTGGGAATCACAGGGGCCAGAGAGGTCAAAGAGATAATAATAGATGCTGATGTCTAGGCTCAGTGTTGTGGTGAAAGATTAATATGGGTTACAGGCCCTGCGTGCCTTGTTGTATAAACCTAACATGCAGGCAGTGACTCAGTAAATTTGTACAGGCAACAGTAAGCAGCCACAAGCTGCCCTCATCAATATTTAACCTGGACCGCGCTGTACTTTTGACTAGTGTGCTACTAGTTTTTCTTTCTTCTTCTTCTTCTTTTTTTAACACATAGGCTGAGATGCTGTTCATTTATTAGGCTGACTTCATAGGTAAAAAAGACACTTTTGCCTCAGAGGAAGCAGGCCCAATCCCTTCTAAGAAGCCTGTACTTATACTGCATATATAGTGTTCTAACTTTGCTGATTTTCAGTTATTTCCTATTTTCATCAAATAAATAGCAAGCACTGTTTACTGCCGTTCTTTAGGATCAGACCCACCAGTGTTTATATCAGCGCCTGTATGTCACTTTTACTGCCATGGGATTTAAAGCAGCAATTACGCAAGTTTTGTATCCGTTCCAACACATTCAGCATCCCCTCCTGAATTCCTCCCTCCCTCCAGACTGACTGGCTTATTTTGGGGAAAACCAGAACCGCCCCCATGTTCAACATTTACTCTTGCTGTAAGTATAGTTTGTAAATATTAGTCTAAGTGTGGGTAGCAGCTTATAATTTTCATTCCTTTCTTTTTTATCTCCCTTCGGATGTCTCGTGGGAGCACTGGCCTCAGTGAGCGGTCTCGAGTCTACCTGCGTACTTGCAGGAGCAGCACTGTGGCTAAACTTGTTTCCACTTGGGCTAAAATCAGACCGGGCTGAAGACATTCTGTACTGTTGCAAGTTCTCTTTCCTCTTTTTTTTGCTCTGACACCGCAAGGACCCCAGAGGAAGGAATGGGCTGCCTGACCTTCCCCGTTTCCATCACTGCTTCCCAAAACATCCATGAAATGTGTCCAGCTGAAAGCCTCCCTTTCACCCCGAGTCACCCGCTCCGCGCACACCCCGCAGCCCTCGAACCTGACGAGTTTCACTCCTTAAAGGAAAACAAACAAAAAAAAAGAAAAAGCGTACAGGCGGATAGTTGTTCAACTCTGAGGTTATTCACATTCTGCACGTACACAGAGAGCCACACAGTGACCTCCCACAGCTCAGGGCTCCATCCAAAAACGTCCCTCCACACTGCTAGAGTTTTGACATGCAAAGTGCAGTCACTGTTTGGTAGATGACACGGTGAGGTAGTATTACTTGGAATAGACCAAATGCCGTTCTCCAGAAAAAAGAAAATCTGCAGGAACACAGCGGAACATTGTGTTTAAGCACAGACTGGGAAAAGCCTTGTGTTCTTGTTTAGCCAATCTTTCCAATAAAGCTGCCCTCAACACCAGCGTACTGACCACAGATACACTCTACATCCAAAAAGTGGCAAACAAGCACTGCGACTGTAATTCTCTGCGTGGTAGTCGGAGCTAACCCAAAGTATTAAAAAATGTGAGGAGAGCATTAATCATTCTGCTGCAAAGGGAAAAAAATGGAATTAAGTAACCAAGCAAATGTTTTTCTTTCAATAACAAGAACAAATAAGTCTCTGGGATTTAAAAAAAACTAGAAACTATAAATCAAAAGTGACAAAGGTGTAATTTCCAAGGAGTAAAGTGACCATAACCATTTCCCACATATTCATATCCTATCAGATCGTATTACAGCCTGCCTTTTGCATGCACTGACATTTCCCAAGTAGTAAGAACACATCTGACGTGTCCGACCTCCACCTCCTCTGAAACCTCTGAAGATGTCCCAGAAAGTCATGACCCTGCCCAAACACTCAGCTGTGCTCTTTCTATTAACCGTGGTGTATTTGTGACAGATTTGCACCACTCCATGGAAGCACACAGGCCACCTGCCACATTAATAATCCTGATAACTTTCTAAACTGGTGCTCCATCTTTTAAATGACTCTCATCGTAAATCGATTTGTCTCCTGAAAACAAGAAAAGAGCTGCAATTTGCATTTCGAGCCAGTGTCACATCCACCAGAGGATTTTGTTTGATGTTCAGTGTTTCCTCTCTTTTAAACCCTCTGTGGAATTATGTCATAGGCATAAACACTGAGCAGGACTTATAATTATGGTCTGGTTGACATTATAATCAAGCCGTGCCACCTTAAACTTTGGGATCCTGCTGTAGACTCTGCATTTTAACACATTGCTGACAGAGTTTAACAGCTAGCGACCCTTCCCTATGTTTTGGGCTACAGCCTCACGCAACCATCATAAAGACATGTCAAGTGACCCCCTTTCTATAAACAATTACCCAACTCATTATTATAGGGTGGAACAGCTAGTTCTTGTTGTTTTCTCTGTGCTGGGATTATGTTTTGGAACAGTGGCAAAGAGAAAGGTCTTTGATATAAAATAACACAATGAGCAGTTCCATTTGGTGCATTTCTGTTCATATAATAAACAAATTTTTTTTTTCAGGAAGTGGAAGAGCGTGAGCGCAAAGCATGTGTTTTTTGTTCACGGATGGGAGTTTACATCACGCTCTGACACGGTCACTCACGTTAAGTGGGTTTAAGTGGTCAGTTGTGGAAACTGAGCGACACTGCCTTCTAACATTTACGTTTTTAAGTTAAATGGCTAAGCTGACTGCCAAAAAATTTTTAAAAAAACCCTCTGCAAAGTGATGTTCATAGAGTGGAGAGAAACCACAGGGTGTGGATGAGAGTGTGGTGGAGAAGTAGTCCCCAGTCTTCCATCATCGAGACGCTGACCTGGAGGCTGATGTTGCAAAATGTCCTCCACAGCAGCAAGGTGATGGTGGAAGGTGGTTAATAATATTACACCGAACTCTTACATGGCACCGCATTGCTGAATGAGAACTATGAGAAACTAGGATGCTGGGAAAACCGGATGATGAAATGACTCAAAATATGTGGCCTAATGCCTGGGAAATACAGTCCTCGTTAGCTCACAAATTTGGAGAGACTTCTGTTGGAAAACCTGATGTGTTTTTTTATCGCTCCCAAACAGAAGCCTGAACAATCTAGCACTCAGCTAGGCTGCTGAAGAACTTGTGGTTGCTCACGCTCAAGTCTTCTAGTGTTGCTCCTCAGTGTAGTCTCTGGAAGAAAGTTTCATACACTCTGATAAATACATCACATTAAGATCACTTTGTTGTCACTGACCTCTTTTTGCTCTTCTGATTGCTTGCTTTGTTCGGGTTGATTTTCATAGCAGCTTTCCTTTTATATCACATATTTATCTCATATCTCTGTTGCCTCACAGCAAGACCGTTCGACTGGGTTTAACTCCACCTTTTGGCGTGGAGTTTGCATGTTCTCCCCATGTCTGCGTGGATTCTCTCCGGGTACTCCAGCTTCCTCCTACAGGCCAAAGACATGCAGTTAGTGGGGTTAGGTTAACTCGTGATAATAAGTTGCCCATAGGTATGAATGGCTGTCTGTCTGGGGGGTTCCCCACATCTCACACTATGACTTCTGGGTTAGGCGACCCTGATAGGAATGAGCGGAAAACAATGGATGGCTTTCCATGGATGGTCGCTGCTTTAACTCCCTGAAGATGAAAAATATAAGTCGAATAAATGAACTCTAATAGCTTTGAATGAGTGTGGCTGCAGACCACACTTTGGAGACCATAGGCCATATAGCATCCTAATTATGTGCATCTATATTGCTTAACGCAAATGTTGCCTAGATTTGCCGTAATCATCCTATAATCTCATGTTTGTGCATGTTACTGGTGGTTTCTCGTGATGTTTTTTTAAATACATATTGTAAAAATGGTTCACAGTAAGGTTTGAATAAGAGGAGACCCCATTTTCACCCCGTACATTCCTCATCATCTAACCAGCTGCACCTCTTTACTTTCTATGAATGACAACAGGACTTGGCAAGATTTCACTCAAGCAAAAACAAAAAACTCCCTTTTCATTTGCCAAACCTAGAAAGCAAATTAGATTATTATAGCATGTCTCCTGCAAATAGCTCATGACCTCATTTGTCTCCCGATAAAGCCAGTCTCCTTAGACCCACTGAGAAAGTATCTGGTACTTTCCTGTAGGTCCGGCACCTTCAAGAGGCCATCAATCTTGTGCAGTGTCAGAGATAGCGGTGTCTCCTTCTACAATAACAAACCACTGGAGATCTGTTTTGTAACCCAGACTGGAACTTCTTCAAGAGGCACAAAGAACTCACTCTGAGGAGCGAGCATATCTGATTTGTTTTTGAAAACGGAGGAAATAAATCAGATTATTGCTCTGTGTATTTTTTCAAGTAACACAAGAGCTTTGGAAACGCTCGGCAGAGCGATATTCCACACACGAGTGGGTGAAAGAACTGAGAGTAAATAAAAAAGTGGCGCACATGCGAGCTTCTTGAAAGTAGTTCAAAAAGACGTGACTTTGATTAATTTAGCAGAATAGATGGGATTAGTAGGAATTAATGTTGGAAAAGGGAGCTAAAACTAAACATAATCTGTCTCTCTTTCTCTCTCTTGTGGAGTGTATTTTCTCGCACCA
>VOQK01018107.1:2064-12638 GCA_015052645.1 Benitochromis conjunctus
ATTATTTAATAACTCAGTCGCACTAGAACAAACATAGGACCGCAAACTCTTTGCAACTAGGAAAAATTTATGGTTGCCAAGTGATTGCATCATTTATCTATTTATTTTTATTGCAGTCAGCAACAAATTGCAAGACTGCAAGTAGTTGGGGCAACCAGTTGACTGCCCAGGTCCTGAATGTGCAACACCCTCAACATATTGGCAAACAGTTTTGATCACAAGGCGATTGCACAGTTGGGAGGCAACCTGTCTCCAGACAATCACAGACTCGGACTACGACAACCACTGTCAGACTGACCGGTGAAGGTTTTCAAATAATTGCGATCTAATTTTTAACCGCAGACAGAGTGCCAACATGTTGCAATCAATCGATGATGAACTCAACTGTGAAGCACCTCTGCAACAGGAGGCTCGACTCAACTGGATACCAGCTGGTTCTATTCTGGTTGGATAAAAGCAAGGTTATCAAGAATCTATGTCATTTTGCAATTAAATTGCCATCACGCAGCAATAGTGTCGCTATTGATACAGGAAACTATGTTTCAAGTCTCCAACCATCCAGCTGGACTATCAATAAAAGTAGTTATTGTAAATTTTTGTTTAATGTGAATGTCTGGAAACAGGTTTCCAATTTCACTGAAATAGATTGCATGTAATTGCCAACTTACATGTTTGTGGTGTTTAACGTATATCTTACATACTTTTCCAAGATGATCTTCAATGTAAAATACAGAGTAAAAGTCTTTACTGTATTATTAGGCACAGAGAAGTGTTGCCATGCTGCTAAGCACCCGAATCTCTTAACCTGCTTTTAAGCAACCTTAAATGCTAATTTATTTTGCCTAAGCATGTATGTGTGGCTATACATCACCACGTCAATATAAATATTTGAGCCTGTGTTTTCATGCTACTTAACAGCTTCTCTCCACACAAATGATCCCTCTTCAGGTAAAGAGTCTCTACTTACTCGCCTGCCCATAACTGTAATGGGCTAATGTGCCGAGTAAATGTAGTACTACAGCCCTGAGTGCTTCATCAATACGTGCGACTGATGCAGGACAGAAGGGGGATTATCACGAGCGCCAGATGCTAAGCCAGTGAAACTGCACACAATCAATTTAAAGTCCTCTGTGCATACAGTAGCATCACGCTGCAGATATGTTTATCTGGGAAAAATATCACTGAGATCACTGACAGCTTCAAACCTAGTGGTGATTTGTGATCTAACCAAACACTGGTGAAGGCAAAGTGGCAGAACAAAAACAATCAGTGGAAAAAAAAATATATACATTTTTTTAAAAGCAGGTCTCTCCAATTGGCCCCAAAAGCCAAAATGACTAAATAGTACATTAGTTTAGCCTGAAATGACCTCTTCCGTTTGCTCTTGACACCAAAAGTTGCACAGACCTGTTTTGTACAGATGAGCTGACATGCCGAATAAGCAGATATACTCCCAGTTAGAGGACAGCCTACAGAACTGGGTGACAATATGTTGTTTTTGTCCTTCAAGCTGCAATAATTTGCTAATCTGAGTCACTGTGAGTGAAAAAACTGCTCTCAAAGACTTCCAGTTCTGAATTTTCCTGTCACAGCTACCAGAAATATGACAAAGTGGGTATTTTTCAAAGAAAAAAAAAAAATATATATAGGTAAATTTAAAAGGAAAAAAGGTCAAAATTTAGGGGAAAAAATTTTAATTTATGATTTAAATTTATACAAAGATAATGCTAAATGAATAAATGAGAAAGATGCTAGCAAATGTATGAAAACAATTGGTAAATTTACAAAAATTTCTTAATTTAAAAAGTAAAAATATCAATTTTTAAGAAAACAATGCTCCATCCATCCATCTGCAGCCGCTTATCCTTTTCAGGGTCGTGGGGGGCGCTGGAGCCTATCCCAGCTGTCTTGGAGCGAGAGGCGGGGTACACCCTGAACAGGTCGCCAGTCTGTCGCAGGGCTAACACACATAGACAGAGACAACCATTCACACTCACAGTCATTCCTGCATTCACACCTATGGGTAATTTAGAGTTTTCCAATTAATCTATCCCCACAAATTGCATGTTTTTGGACTGTGGGAGGAAGCCGGAGTACCCGGGGAGAACCCACGCAAACACAGGGAGAACATGCAAACTCCACACAGAAAGACCCCGGCCTGATGGTGGAATTGAACTCAGGACCTTCTTGCTGTGAGGCAACAGTTCTAACCACCGTGCTGCCTACAAGAAACAATCTTGTGATTTATGATTAAAAAAAAATTGCTAACTCTGAAAATATCGGTTAAATTTACAAGAAAACGATGTCAAAATGTTCAAGAAAAAATTTGTTTTCTAATTACTGGGATCAATAACTCACTAAAAATATTGTTAGAACACCTACAGTACCTGTTTCCAATTGTATCATTAAGCCAGACATAACAGACTACAAATTTGTTTCATTTCTCACATGAGTAATGTCAAAAATTTGCCAGGGGTTTTGTTCTGGCTAGTTAAATTTTGACAATTAAGTAAACTGACCATAAAGTAGGGTTTAATGTTTAAAGGTGGGGCTTTTTTGTGATCGCTACTGTATGAACATACAGTGAATTGGGCATGAAATTAACATGAAAACCAAGGAGGCAATGGCAACAAAAATGTTAAATAAGATTTCACAAACCAATGAGTAATGTCATGCTGGCTATGTCCATCTTTAATATACAGTCTATGGTTAACCTTTACTACTTGAGTGTTACCATTAGGATTTTGATAGAACAGTAATCAATAGTAAAATTCAAAAGGCTAACGTACACGTAATGTCAACAAAACACACATGCATGTAACGTAGATGTAGTGTTTCTGCTTTTTTTGTGATTAGCTACTACACATAATCGATATAATTTTTGTTTATATCCCAAGTTTTATCCAAATTACCTCTAGTAGGAGAAGTTGGGGAACAGACAGACATACATATGTAATTCATTTGTTGTGGAGCAGACCTCGTTTTTTTTGCTTTTATTTAAATTTGATCCAACTGAAAATTTTACATGCGCAAACATAAAGTCACAAATCATTTCTAGGACAGGTTTTTCATTCTGTGTGTGCTTTCCCTCTCACAAAGACCTGACAGACCATTTAACACGTTAGATGACAGCAGCAGCTCAACACACTCAGAGGGAGGATAAAACATCTAAACTGGCAAAGCACCCGATGATGGAAGAGGCTCATTTTTCACCTGCGACTCCTGCAGATCACTTTATTACGACTCGATGTCTTTGTCATACACGGCAGCAAGAAGGATCGTCTACCTGGAGACAAACAGGCCCCGCAGTCCCCTGCAGGTCCTGACAGGGGAAGGATGTAGCTAACCATATTACCTAACATGTTGTGATGGATGCTGCGGCTCTCTGCGGGGGTTAGGGGTCAGGTAGACCCCCCCCCCCTGCTAAGGAGAAGACAGATGAGGCCGGGCGCCGTGGCCAGACACCTCGCTCGCACAGCCTTGTTTTCTTTGCTCCCAAAGCAATCTGATACATGATTGGCTCTCAGAGGAGCCACGGGTTTGATGCACATGATTAACGCCGGTACGCCGCAACACAACCCGACAACGTTAGTGTGATTACTGGTCCGGCTCAGGAGGTAATTCCTCTCAGAAATGGGTATTAAGTTAATAATCTGGGGTGTTTTTCACAAATTATTCTCATATCTATAACAAAGTGCTGTAACGAAGCGGCGCCATTTTCGCATTGGCGGTTATTTCCTGTCACACAGAAAGTGATATGTCTCAGATTTTAGGTTTAGTTTAGCAAACTTGGAAAACGATTTGACAAGGAAAAAAAATTAAATCCTAATCTTTGTTAAAATCTTACATCAAAGGACTCTTTCTGACGTCTAACCAAGGAGAAGGTCTGCAGATTAGGCCCTAATGCTTGCATCTAACTTGATTGTCTATACGTTTAGTCCCTGACGAATAAATGATACAGAAATATTGATTAAGCAGGGATGGTGATAAAATATATTTAAGCAAAATACATCTGAAATAAAACCAGCAAAAAATTCCAAAGATTAAAATTAAAACAGGATTTTACTGTCAGTTATTACACATGTACACAAAACCCAGGTTCAACGCAAAGACCTGCTTAGTGACCTGCCAATTAGTACTAAGTTACAACTACAGATTACACCTGCAGGACGCTGCTCAGTCGTGGAAACCCATGCCATGAAACTCATTGGATAGTCCACTGTTTTCCGAGTTAGTGTTAGCTGAAACTGGCTTTGGGTAGAACAACCCATTCTTCTTTGGCCCAACATAGATCATAATTTGTCAGATAATTACTTTAAAAATGCTCCAAAAGGCATCGATACGGTCCAGAGGTCCAGTTTAGTCCATGGTGTCAATCAAAACCGACACGCTCAAGTTAAGACAACTTTAAGGCTGAGACTCAAAATCCAAATGGATGAGTTACAAAAACATTTGCCAAAAAATCATTTTTTCTATCAGGCTGTAATCTTGTTCATTTCTTTCTGCAAAGTTGGACGTTTTAACACGTTGGAGGCAGCATCAAGTGGACATTAGAGGAACTGCAGGCTTTTGTCGTTTGTGTGGACATCATTTTTGTTTTGCTTTTTTGGGGGTTTTTTTTGCAGCTGTTATGATCTGGCTTTTCGAATCTCACTGCGTAACAAAATGTTTTATTAGGTCAAATTCTTGTAGTTTACTAACATTTACTAATTCTTGTTATTTTGTTAAATGGCAGATAAGCAGTAATAACTCGTCAGATTTAAGTAGGAGCAAGTAAAAGATGAGAAATAGTCACAGGAGGAAAGTAAGAGCATCCCTAATCAGCGTAGTTGTATATTGGTCTTCAGTAGAAACACATATAAACCCGGGGTACAGATGGATCATCATCTTCTCATTCAGCTCAGTTCCCGAGAGGAGAGTCCACAAATGTGAAGGAGGTTAAAATAGAAAAAAGGCTATCTGGAGCTTGGGAGTGCTGAGTCAGCCTGAAATGTGTTACAGATGACTGTAACGGCAGCTTGTGGATGCACTACGCCCCCTCATCGCCCTCACCGCTGGATATGCTTTTTTACCTTTCGAGGCACCTTTCAGTCTTGCTGCTCCATCTATTACTGCACCAACTGCATGGGCCTGTCACATTACTGGCTTTTTCTGTGGCAATGCTGTGGGGTTTCATTCTTTCAGATTAGATTTGGTTGAGTTCTCAGTTTTGTTTTTTAAAAATTATTATCATTATTACTTATTTTGGCAGGTTCTATTCTTCTTTATGGTGCAAACAGTACTTTAAAAAGTTGTAGTGCTCAACTAAAATATACACCCATGGGCCACGTTATCAATTACACCTGTTAACTGTTTGTTAACAAAACTATTTAATCAGCCAATCACATGGTGCAACTCAGTGCATTTAGACATGAAGATGTGATTTTAGTGACTTTAAATGCAGCATGGTTGTTGGTGCCAGAGGTCAGAAGAGACTGGACAGACTGCTTAATGCTCATAAGAAGGCAACAGCAACTCAAATAACCATCGTTACAATCGAGGTATGCAGAAGAGCATCTCAACAGAAGCAAAAGACCACACAGGTGCCACACCTGTCAACTAAGAACACAAGCTTAAGGGCTTCATACTGGCTCACCAGACTTCAGAGGCAGAGTCTTAATTTCTGTTGCAGTATCCAGATGGCAGTGCCAGAATTGGGCATAAACAACATGAGAGCATCCTGCCTTGTATCAATGGTTCAGACTCGTGGTAGTGTAATAGTGTGGGACATATTTTTTTGCACACTTTGGGCCCGTTTGTACCAACTGAGCATCATTTAAACATGACAGCCTACCTAAGTGTTGTTGCAGCTGTACTTACACTGGTCAGTCTAGTCAAGTAGGACCACCGGGAGTGTACAACGACTGGTTCATGGTGAAGAGCTGCAATCTAAACATAACCTAAAAAAGAAAACCTCGAGGCATCTTTTAGACTGCAAAAGGTGACTTCCCCGTTACTTTCAGCTTCACCTGGTTCTTTCTGTAATTAAAACTGGCCGGACACTTTTTACAGTGCAAGCTAATCTCCGGTGCTGTCAAACCTCACAGTCTCACCTCTCGATGCTTTCCGACAGTGAATAATCGTCCGGCGCTTATGCAGCTTATCTGGGTATGTCGAACAACGGCAGCGGGAAAGAGAGCCCTTAATCTGGGCGTAATCAAACCTGACAGTCACCTACAGCAAGGTGTGGCGCCACGCTGGGAACCAGTCAACCGAGAGCTCTGATCAGCAGAGAGAAAACTGCCAAGCCATTAATATTAATCGGCCTAATCGGGCTGGAGAGCGGCGGAGTGATCAGAATGCACAAGAAGGTAAAGCTCGTCACCACGGGCGCCGGCTCGCTGCAGAACATCAAGGTAAAGCTGTGCAGGAACCTGCGGCGGTGTATTTGAAGTAGGTGAGGGAAGCAAGATTTTTGTTATTGTTAATTACCTTCTTTGTAGTGAGTCTAGAGGAATAGGCCTCCCCTCCTGTCTCGCTTTTCCTGCGTATTTACTCCTCCGACTTACCTTTTTCCTCTACTCCTTCTTCTGCTTCAGTTTTTTAATTTCCTTACTCCAACAAGCTCTTTCTCCCCACCTCACCCCCCCTTATTTGTCATTTTTCTCTCTGCTTCCTGCAAACTCAATCCCAGTTTTACATGTTTCTCCCTCTTCTTCTCTTGTTACAGCTCAACTCTTTCTTCCTTATTGTTACATTCTCTTCTTCTTCCAATTAGTTTCCCTCCCTCCTCTCTCCACGCAACTCGCGCCATCCATCTTTTTTCCTGCTTTCTCCTCTTTTCAGCTCTAATTTGGCCCCCTCTGCTTTCAGTTTTCCTCTTTCACCCCCTTCATTTTGCTTTTCTCTTCTTCTGTCTGCATTTGTCTTTCCACACTTGTTCTTTTTAATCTGTTTTCCTCTGTGTTGCCGCCTCGTCTTCCCATTTTTCCTCCTCCATTTTTCTCAAGTAAAGTCGCGGCTATTCATATAGCACATTTACAAACAACAGCAGTTAGTCCAGAGTGCTTTAAAGTCAAGACAAATCCGAGTATATGAAAAATACACATCTAAAGAGATAAACAGCAAGATAAGAAAAAGAACATAATTTAAATGAAACACACACAAAGCAAAGAAAGAAGAAAAATCACAGTAGAAACAACACGTTAAAAATATAATAGGAAGACTTTAAATTTATGCCATTATTGGTCGCAAAAATAAAGAAATCCAAATCATCACAAACAAAAGATTAAAAATTAAACATTAGAGCTCCAAAATAATCAGTCAATCAATAATTGAGATGTGTAGTGATGCCTAGTTCCCATATTCACATAACAAGCATGCATTTCTAGTTTTGTGAGTTGTTTAAAGACCTCAGTCATGCAGACCTAGAGAACAAGTGCCGCCTGGCAACCACCAGTCGCTATGGAAACATGTTTACTTAACCAGTTGCGAGTGGTTGCTGGGTATCACCAAGTGAAATTGGTGGCAAAAAGATATATCGTGCTGCACCAAAAAACTTTCTTGTGATTGCGTTTGTTGCTGGCAGGTTTTTGTGGTCACCTGTAGTTTGCAGGGAAGACACTGGCATGTCTACAAACACTCGCCAGCTGTGAAACGAGCAACACAAACTTTCTCGATTTCCTGGGAATCTGGCCTACTGTTCGTGAGGCTGATGCGGCTTCAGTGAAGACAATGATCCCGAACACACTGCCAATACAGTAAAATAATACCTGGATAGAAAAACACACAGTGGAGCACTATCAGTCATGGATCGGCCTCCCCAGAGCTCGGACCTCAACATTATTGAAGCAGTGTGGGATCATGTTGACAGACAACAGAACAAAAGGCAGAAACATCCAAAGAAGAGCTTTGAATGTCCTTCAAGAAGCCTGGAGAACTATTCCTGAAGACGACTTGAAGAAAGCTGAGAGTTCAGACTGTGCTGAAGAATAAAGGTGGTCACACTTTGACTTTTAAGCAGGTAAGAATTGAACAAATACTTTTTTTTGCCTTATATACTATATTTACATGAATGTTTGCAAATGTTTACCATTTTCCTTGCAACGTATAAAGAAATGAGGGTTGTTTTCAGGCATGTCCCACCGGGAGGAGGCCCCGCGGCAGACCCAGGTCACGCTGGAGAGATTATATCTCTTGGCTGGCCTGGGAGCACCTGGGTGTTCCCCCGGACAAGCTGGAGGTGGCGGCCGGGGAGAGGGAGGTCTGGGCTTGTCTGCTTGGGCTGCTGCCCCCGCGACCCCACCCCGGATAAGCAGAAGTGGATGGATGGATGGATGGTTGTCTTGGTGGTTGATTGAGTTTTGCAGACTACTGTAATACAATAATCAATTATAGTACTGAGTTACAGATGAATTTAATGTGATTATTACGTTGGTTTCCATTAGACTTGACTATCAGTATAAAAACCACCACTGGCTCTTCATTTTCCCCTGTATTATAAGTAATATTAAGTCCTACAGTTTGGTAATGAGTCATGAGTCTCAGCAGTAAGAACCAACTCACTCTCGCAGCATAATTAATTCCTAACAACGTGCAACACAAGTCTTCCTGTTGCAAAATAAACTAATAAAAGTCCTAAGATAACACTTTGCCAAGCTATTCTCTTCCTCCTGTTCTTCCTCTTCTACCACTTCGTTCTTCTTCCTCCTCTCTGGTCCATCTCTCTTTCCCCCGTCTCTGTGACCCTGGCTCTGACAGAAGATCAGTGTACTACCCGGAGACTCCAGCTCCTCGCGGTGAGCAATGATCACCTCACTTTACCCCGACTCGGACTCGGCTTCACTGAGGCTGTGAGCGAGTGTGCAGGCCTTATCTCACCACCGCCACACAGAGGATTACTTTAGCAGAGGAGATGTAGCCGGTGGATAAAGTTGTGCTGCTTCACCTCTCATTCTCCCAAAGCTGACAGACAGTCCAGGAAGCGTGTTAACAGCCATCAGATAGCGCCTGACGAATACGGCCTCTTTGTCTAGTTATTTTCCCTTTCGTCCGTGTGTTTTTTCCTTTCCTGGCTATTAGGATAAACATTTGAAAAGTCTCTAAAGATCTGCAGAAAGCAGCAGTAGCAGCAAGCAACCTGCAGGAAGCTTTTTCACGGCGGCAGAGAAAAGAGAAGAAAATGGGTAAATAGCGAGTGGAGAGAGAGGTGGGGGCAGAAAAGCCCTACGCTCAGCAGCTTTGAGAGTCCGAGATGTGAAAAGTGACTGGTTGATTTATCACGGGGGAAACAGAGCCACAAAGTACAATTTTCTACCTTGGCCGCAAACAATAATTCATAATGATGTCGCCTCCTGATAGCAAGCAGACCTTTGTGCCGTGTCGGTCCTCGAAAATGATCGTAATAAATGTCAGGACTTCGCAGGTAACTACTTTAAAAGCCATTAGAAGTAGTCATGATGGAAGATACCGGCCGACGCTTCATATATTGTGATAACAACTCGGTTTTGCAGATAAAAGAGTAGAAAAATGAGCGGGGTGTTTTATTGTGAGGTTACAGGAGCTCAAGGACTATTACAGATAAACAGGTTATGTCAATTAAAGATGGCTAACCCAAACCTTCCTTCCACAGCGGCACGAGGAAGGCCACTCGTGCTCCTTTTATTCATCAGACATCTCCACCTTTGCTCAAACTGACAGATATTAACTACAGGGGGAATCAGAAAACATACAGCACACCATTTCGCAGCGCTGTCATGTCTACCCGTTGACCTTTCAACTGGAAAAACTTAGACGGAGTACTCCCAGCGACGGTAATGCATCACAGTTTAATGGCATGTCAGAAAAAGGCTCTGCGCTTTTTGTTGGCTCACATTTTTTATCGCCACATCGGCACATTATGAGAGAGCTAATGAACTCTGCGGATCTGAGTAGGGGAGGAAAAAAATAATAATAATCACCCCTGTGCTTTTGTTCCAACTTTTGTTGCTTCTAAAAAGTGGGGACTTTAACTTCAAAACGAGCCCATATTGAGCGCGGGAATCTAATACAAAAACTAATACTTGTAAGAGCAAATAAGCAGACGCGGATGAGCATTGGTCTTTATGTACACTCATCTCTGAGAATATTGGATCTTAGCGCGTTCAATGTCATCCGTTTTTGTTCGGCGAAGGGCTCATAAAAGCAGCGGTTGATGTGACTTTAAAGTTCCCCGGGGATGTGAGTGAAACTGCTTTAAAGACTCTTTAAAACCACCGTCAGCTGCACACTTGCAGAGACTCGGGGATTAATAGCAATGAGTTTACCTACTCTTTCATCGCCTTGATATGCAGAAAATCGAATTATTTATGCAACCTTTTTTCTTTCGTTTTACAGGAATGAAAAGGCTTCACTTGCAGGTATAAAACACAGGATTGTTGAGGAGGAGGAGACAGGAGATGCAGGTTTTACTCAGCTCTTCACTTAATTTGCCGATGTTTATCAAAAATTAAAGTGTGTCCATTTTTTTTGAGAACTACCCCAACTCTGTAAGGCGTGTTACTTTTCAAAGAAACACTCTTTGCTCTGTTTCATAAATAGAATAATATGTTCGTGAC
>VOQK01018110.1:2360-26663 GCA_015052645.1 Benitochromis conjunctus
GACCCATCCTACTACTGTTTCTTTAAGAATAGCTACCTTGTTTTCAGTTTTGTGAACACACCTCTATTTATTTTCACTGAATCACTGAAATCTGGAAAGAATTACATCTTTGTTATCACATTTAAAGATATTTTAATACTGGTTTCCATGTGTATGTTTTGGGGGCGGTTGAACCAACGTGATTTTAGACAACTTGAACAAATACGTACCGGGATGCATTTACCGTGCAGCATTAACAAAAGTCATTGTGTATGCTCGACCAAAGGACAATGCAGGTTAATTGATAGGGAACCAGTCTTTCCTGTCTGAGTAATAGAAATAATGCCACTCAAAGGTTTATCTTTTCATGTGTTTTTGCTCAAGTTGTCAGTAATTGATTTAAGTGGGGATCAGATTGCACAGTTTATTTATTTTTTATAAAAGGGCTTTGCAACCACAGCCGAAGCCACTGGTACATGGCAACCGGGCGTGATTATTGTTGAGTTGATTACTTTAGATCTATCAAATATCACAGTGGCATCACTTCTTCATCCAGATGTTCCTTGTCCCTCAGCGATAACTTTTGTTTTATATCCTAATATTATGAGGAATAATCTCTGTGTACATACATTTTACAGCTGAACGTTTGCGCTGTTTAACATGGAACTATGGCAATCCTGTCAAAATCTAATGTGTAATGGACAAACGTGCAGGGTAGGGTGTACCCTCTTTTTGCTCACTTAAGAAGGAAACGAGAAATAAAATACAGGGACTACATTTTAACAATAGACACACACAAACATAATTAAAAAAATAATGACATTTAAAGATTTATTGTGTTTATTTGTCAAGCTGTTGATAGACTACCTGCAGTCTCTTGGCAGATATTAAGCTAACAGGGTGCGACTGAAGTTTAGCACAAGTTTGCAGACAGTTTGAGATTATATTACTGTTTAATGTAGACAAAGTTGAGTTCAAAAGCAATAAAACACACCCTTTTTCGTTCACTGGACTCGTGGGACATTATGTTTGATACAGCTCACTGTGATCACCTTTATCTAGATACATTTTTGCTGTGTTGCTGACATTTCAATTGACTGATTACGATTAGATATTTTATGTCTTTATATTTTTGTTAATATTACACCTGCACCTCACATGTACATTTAGCGACATGTACTTTTGGCACCTAGCTCTATTGTTTGCCTAAACTTGGATAATCTCTTTTAAAGCTTCTCATAAGCAACCTCATTAATTGCATTTTAAGCTAACATAAGATGTTAGCTTAAAATTGGCTATTTACGCTCAAGTCCTATCTCTTTATTTTCCAATCTCACCTGCTCCTTTTGTTTGTCCAGTGTGTGTCACCTCTTTATCAGAATACGTGAATACCAGAGCCTGTTAATAATACTATAAAGGGTGTGGTTAACTAAGTGTTGATCTCACACCACCAATCACTGCCCATTGTACATATTTTATTACTAAACCCGGAAACAGGATTAGAGCGAGTATATGTAATGCGTCTCCCAAGTTCAACCACAGTTACTCCAACTGTTTGACAATGTCGTATTACGGCATCAGTGTTGAAAGTGCATTCATAATATGTGCTTGTTTCCATACAGCCTGACGTTGGCTCAGCTGGTGATACTGTTTGCTTACCAGTGCTGTTGTTTCTGATATCCCAGTCAAGAGCTTTTTAAAGCACCGCTGATTGCAGGGCTTGTATTTTCCTACCGCACCAAGCTGATACTCATTAGCAGGATTAGAGGCGCTTTGCTGTCAGAGTCAGTCCTTTGAAACCATTCACTTGTCATTTTAGAGACATCTGTTTCCAGTGAAAAGTGGGGGAAAGCAAGGATGAGTAAGAGTGAGGAAGAGGTCTCGAAAGTGAAATATTTTTTTCTGTTCAAGTACTGTTTAAGGAGGTAGAAGTGAATGTGTATTTTTCAGTGTGCTAGTTAATCGTCTCTTCAGAGTTTGTGCTAATTTTATATCGTAACAAAACAGCTAAGTTTTGTTTTTTCTTGCTTTTTTCTTCGTCTTCTTTTTTCAAAAACAGTTCAAAAAGCTAGTGGTGGACAACATGAATAAAAAGGAGCTCATTATGGAACAGTGATGGTGTATTTTAGTCATTTGGCAAAACACAGGGAAAAGTCCATAGACTGTACATAAAAGATTGAAGTAGCCATCATTACGTCATCTATTAATTTCTGGTTTTCACCCTTTTTTAAAAAAGGCCTTGACCATATTTGTTGTTATAGCTAATCAGTTTATGCTAACGCTGTCAGCCTGGTTTGATTAATAAAGTATATGCATTAATGACTGTGTATTTAGTGGGTTGCTAGCCTTGGCTAACAAAAATAGGAAAGTGCAGAAAACTCTGAAAAGCTGATACTTATAAGATTCTTTTTACTACAGCCAGACTTCTTTTCACAATAAGAAAAGCTGCCCCCTTCTGGCCATTAAAGATAATGCAGGTTAAAGGCACTTACATGTACAGTGACTTCTTTTTGTAGAACTAGACGTTATGTCCATCTTTTATTTACAGATATCTTATAGACAGATACCTGGTTATAACCGTCACTTTTCAGTAAGCATTTTAAAAGCTTGTTGTTTATGGTGTCACATTGTGGCATGAAGATGTGTTGTTTTGGGCGTTAACAAATGTGATGACACAGTATGTAAACCCTAGCAAACCTACATTCAGATTTAACAGTGAGAATATTTTTAATTTATTTTTTTTGTTTGACAGTTTAATCTATAACACTTAACAAGCTCATCAGCAGTTTTTATGCAAATATGTAAACTGTTTGTGACAGTAAAGATGAGTAGAAATGTTTATGTGTATTTACAGTTCAGCAGAATGATGAATGAAAACAATAATGATGCATTTAAAAATGTCCGCCGAAAGCCAGGCCTTCAAATATGGACCGTCAATGTGAGTCTAAAACACATTACACGCACCCTATGTTTTTGACATTGTTGGTCACACTGCTGAGCTTTATGTAGAGCTGTGTTATGTTGACGTCTCATATTTGTTTGAGGTCTAAATGGTTGTTTTCTTCATTCAGAAAATGCAAATGGATCCCGTTCCACCGCAGGCCTTTGGCAATTTCTTTGAGGGAGACTGTTACATTGTTCTATATGTGAGTAAAAAACTGGGTGATTTCATTAGAGACTCCAATGGGATATATAAATACATATAAATATATATCATATATGTGTCACCTCTCATGCTTTTCATAATTATCACCAGATAAGTGAAAATCAAGGCTCCCGCCAGTCTGCTGATATCCACTACTGGGTTGGAAACACCTCCTCTCAGGATGAACAAGGTGCCGCTGCCATCTACGTCACCCAGTTGGACGAGTACCTGGGTGGGAGTCCGGTCCAGTACAGGGAGGTGCAGGGCTACGAGTCGCCACGGTTCAGGAGTTACTTCAAAAATGGCCTGATGTGAGTTCCCGATGAAGGCAGTTCCCGATGAAGGCAGCTGGTGTTTGAACTAAAGGGGGATGGTGATATACTCAAGGGAATGAGTCTCTCTTATACACACACAAAAACGCTCACACTTATGTTGTAATCTTCCTGAGTCATGGCTTACAACACTAATCCGCCTCTATGAAATGATTATGACACAAAACACACTTGTTTTCTGAGGCTTAGCATTAAAAACTACCATTTTCTCTTGCCCAATTTATTAACCTTTAACCTTGAATTGCATGTTTGGTTTATGGTTATACAACCTTAAGGACAATTTCATACTCAAAAAAAAAAAACGTTCCTATATGTTTTTTTTAAATGTCCATTCAGTTTCAAGTCTCTGGGTTTATGTTTTTATTGCACTTGAACTTTGGTAAAGTACACTTCTCTCTCCACAGCTACAAAAAGGGTGGAGTGGCCTCAGGTTTCAACCATGTTGAAACAAACATCTACAGCGTCCTGCGACTGCTGCATGTCAAAGGGAGGAAGGATGTCACAGCAACAGAGGTATTCAGAAAGCAAATTAAAGGGATATGGAAGGTTTTACGAGAGTCTTACCCACTGCCTCCCTCTGCTGCTATCAGTGGCTTCACACAGTCACGCTACAAAGAGGTGTTGGCACCCCTCCTTGAACAGATTATGTCTTGTTGTTGTAGCTGTCTGTGTAGGTGTTAATTGCCCAAGGGGTGGTATGAGAGTGTGATACTTAATTAATACACTTTATTGTCTCAGACGGTGTATACGGTCTGTTTGAATGAAGCACAATCAGTTATTCAACTCTCCACTATGTTTGTGTGTGTTTTTCCTTATAGGTGGAGGTGTCATGGAGCAGCTTTAACAAAGGAGATATATTTCTTCTGGATATCGGGAAAGCTATTGTGCAGTGGAACGGCCCCCAGAGCAACAGAAGAGAGAAGCTCAAGGTAATCCTCTGATCTCTGGAAAAATGCACACCGTGGAAGCAAAGTCAGAAAGAAGAAAGAAATGTAAAATTTTACGAACAGAAAGGTGATAAAATATGTCTGCACTACAGCTGTTTCTGACAAAGGGAGAATGACTAGATTGACTAATGACTAATAGAATGACTAATTTAATTTATTCTTGTGTGTCAAGTGAATTTTATTAACTCGGGGCCAGTCTAATGCCAGTCAGCAAGCCAGAATAAATAGGACAGTTGCATCAGGAAGGACAGAACGTGGATCCATCCACTTTGGAAAAGCCCTGGAAAATAAGGGAGCACTGAAAGTGTCTGTAAAGTGATTTTTTTTTTTTTTTTAATTCTTGAAACCTGCCTGCTGTGGATCTTTAATAATGTACACCACTGCCTTTAGCGCTAAGCAGTAAGCTTTCAGTTATCTGTGAAATTGGAAACATGAATGGAAGAAGAAGGGCAAAGAAAAGGAAAAAACAACAGCTAATTTATTTCCTTCGAAAAGCGTTACATAAGAACGAGTCCATTTAGCATTTGGGGTGGCTGTAGCTCATCAGGTAAAACAGATTGTCTTCTAATCAGAAGGCTGGCAGTTTAATCTCCACCTGCGCCCGTCTGCATGCAAAAGTTTCCCTGGGCAAAATACTGAACCCTGAGTATCAATCTTAGATAAACATTAGGCACAGAAAAAGTGCATGTGTTTGAATGAGATATGTGCACTATATAATAACCAGTTCTTTTACAGTGGTAGTGTAACAGTGGAACCTTTAAGTCGCTGTTGTCACTCATCAAAATGAACAAAACTGCAGGTCCAAAAATGGGACAGTTTTCACTTTTGTAAATCTGTTTCTCCCTCCGTCTTTCCAGGCAGTCTTGTTGGCTCAGGACATACGAGACAGGGAACGTGGAGGTCGTGCTCAGATCGGTGTTGTGGAGGGAGGAGAAGAGCGGAGCTCGCCCGAGCTCATGAAAGTCCTGACGACTGTGCTCGGACCAAAACCGGCACAGCTGAAGGAGGCAACTTCCGATGATGCGCCTGATGGCGAGCAGACAAACAGCGTCCGACTCTACCAGTAAGTACATTATACTACCACGGCATTCCTCACACAAAACTGTAGAAATGGATTTTTAGCTATTTACCGATATCACACCCATTTTTTCTGATTTTTTTCCTCAGCGTTTACGACAATAGCGGGAATCTAGTGATTCAAGAAGTGGCCAAACAGCCTCTGACACAAGATCTTCTGAATTCCTCTGTAATTTCTTGTTTACTCTTTGAGAATCTTCCCTAGATGCTAATATTAAAAAGGAAAAGTGCTTCAGTTTCAGTGTTTTTTTTTTCTTTTGGGTTTCAGGACTGTTACATTCTGGACAACAATGGGTCTAGTGTGATGGTCTGGAAAGGAAAGAAGGCCTCCAAAGAAGAGCGACAAGGAGCTCTGAATAGGGCGATGGTGAGTATACAGAATGGCAACTGCAAGGACCTCTTACTCCCTCCTGTTCTGTCTTATAGATTAATTGTGTATATTTAAATCCCTTTTCTCCATAAATGTTTTTGAATGAAAATAAATTCATTCCTTTTTTTCTTTTCCAAGGATCGCCTGGCTTGAGGGGATTGTCTAAATTTTTGTGTGGTATTTTGGAGATGCTTTTCACTACAAGCTTTGTCCATCAATCTTTTCCTTCAGAGCTACATTAAAGCAAAGAAGTACCCTGCCAGCACCACTGTGGAGGTGATGGCTGAGGGAGGAGAGTCAGCAATCTTTAAGCACCTGTTCAAATCCTGGACAGACAGAGAGCAAACTCAGGGCCTGGGTACCACACACAATGTTGGAAAGACAGGTAGCCTCATTAAATCTACTGCTCAATCCACTTCTTCAAAATAAATTCCAGCACAGTAAACGTATTTTGTCTCGATATGCTATTTAATCTTTCATATTTTGCTGTTCGTCATTAACACTGAACACTTTGGGTGTCCGCACAGCTAAGGTCGACAACGTAAAGTTCGACGTGATGGAGCTCCACGCGCGCCCTGAACTGGCAGCACAGTACCGTATGGTGGATGATGCATCAGGAGACGTTATGGTGGGAAAACATGCAGGAATCAGTGAATACAGAAAAACACAGCCCAGATACATTTCAGACTTCAGTTACATTGTTACATGTTGTTTGCCTGTGTCAGGTGTGGCGCATTGAGAGTTTGGAACTGGCTGAAGTAGACCCAAAAAGCTATGGGCAGTTTTATGGAGGAGACTGCTACTTGGTGCTGTATTCGTATAAAAAAGCAGGCCAGCAGCAGTACATACTCTACATGTGGCAGGTCAGTGTCAAACCAATCCATGGTTCCTCGTCATCCTTCTCCTCCTGCTTCTAGAAATATGACAAGCACCTTCAACATGTAAACACTCTTTATTAAACTTCAGGGACGCCATGCCACAAATGATGAGATCGCAGCAAGCGCCTTCCAGGCCGTCAATATTGATAACAAGTACAATGGCGCCCCGGTCCAGGTCAGGGTGGTCATGGGAAAGGAGCCCCGCCACTTCCTGGCTATTTTCAAAGGCAAACTTATCATTTTTGAGGTATGATTTTGCGATTTTCACGCTGAAAATTATTCTTAGCTGGATTAGAAATTCTCACCAGTGACAGAAAGTAAAATATCTCTATGGTAAGTACTATAATAAGTATTAAGTGACCATGATGCAAAAATAGACCAATCAAAGCCTTAAATAAAAGTTGAAAAACATTGGAAATTCAGTGTGTGTGTGTGTGTCTACAGGGAGGCACAGGTCGACCTGGTGTGGTTAACCCTGCCAAAGATGCCAGGCTCTTCCAGGTGAGAGGGACTAATGAGCTGAATACCAAAGCCACAGAGGTCGTGGCCAGGGCCGCTTCTCTAAGCACCAACGACGTCTTTCTGCTGAAGACCGACAATATCTCCTACCTGTGGTATGGAAAGGTATGCATCATGGGGCTGTGTAACAGGTTTGAAAGAACAAAAATATTAATTTAGTTTGCATTTCACAAATGAAAACCATTTTGTGCCTGATTTCTCCTTCTGTCACAGGGCTGTAACGGGGATGAGAGGGAGATGGGGAAAGCGATCTCTGACGTGCTCTCCAGGCATGAGAAGCAGGTGGTGATGGAGGGCCAGGAACCAGCTGAATTCTGGATAGCTTTGGGTGGAAAGGCCCCCTATGCCAGTGACAGGAGGTAAAGTATTTAGATGGTAACATCGCTTTTGCATATTGTGACAAAAAAAGGATATTTTTGGCTTTTTGCTAACATCAAAGTCCAGCAGTCAAGGGCGCTCAATCCGGGTCCAGAAAGCAAAAAATACCCATTATAATAACAAATTAACAAGGACTTCAGGATTCATCCAAAAAGGTCTTTTAATCATATTTTGAACCATTTCCAAGCTGACATTAAATCTGCCTGGATTATTTTTATATCAAGGTCAGTGGAATATGCCCAATGTCATCACACAGCGAGAGAGAGAGAGAGAGAGAGAGAGAGGGAAGATTATGCTGCTGTTACCACAGGAAGCTCTGTGTCATTTCAGATTTGAGAGGGAGGAGCCGCTTCACAGTCCCCGGCTGTTCGAATGCTCCAATCAGACGGGGCGCTTTAAGATGACTGAGGTGGATGATTTCGACCAGTGTGACCTGGATGAAGATGACGTCATGTTGCTGGACACCTGGGAAGAGGTGAGCGATCAAAGGAACTGAAATCAGTCAGACCCTGGTGTTGATTTGGGGTAGGACTTACTTCCTGTTTATGAGCATCTCATCAGGAAGAATGTGATGCTTTCTGCACATCAACTGAAAACAGCCAGTGGAAAGCCGCAACTTGATATATATATGAAACAAACAATACACTGTATTACACAAGCTTACTGTTTCCTTCTGCTTTGAGTAATTTGTCTCTTTATCTTGTTTTCTGCCTGTGAATCTTCTCAGCTTTTCTTGTGGATTGGTAACTCGTCCTACGAGTACGAGACCAAAGAGGCGTTGAACAGCACGCGGGATTACCTGAGAACTCACCCGGCTGGACGTGACCCTGACTCGCCCATCATCTTTGTCAAACAGGGATACGAGCCGCCCACCTTCACCGGATGGTTCAATGCATGGGATCCCCACAAGTGGAGCGTGAGTTTATAAAAGTTTCCCCTGTCATCTTTCTGGGATCCCATAGAAAGAATTATTAATAATAGACTAATGCAGCATGATCAAGGCATTACAAATTCCCATTACAACAACATGCAATCAATTGAATCATCTCAAAAGCTAGGAGCAACATACAACGGCAAGTGGGTGATTCAGTGAATTGATTGAAGATGAAGAAGACACTGCATGATTACTAACTTTTACTATGACGAATCTTGGTTCACTTGATCTTCTCAACAGGGAGGCAACTCCTATGAAGAGATGAAAAACAAGCTGAGTGATTCAACATCTATCTCACAGATCACTCTAGTAAGTGACTCACACCGATCTTTATGCTAAAATGTGCTGATACAACTGATGTAACACCTACTAACATCTTTAATGTCATATATAGTAGTGTCACTAATCTGTGAATGTCTACATCTCCAAGGTTTACCTTTGTTCTTTTGCGAAACTGTAAAACTTCTCTTCCATGGCTGCAGAACCTGCAGAACACTAAGTTGAACAAGACTCCCATTGGGGGAGGTGGGGGTGGTTACAGGGCACCTGGGGGCCCCCTAACATCTCCTCCACCCAACAAGGCCTTCTTCCAAGATGAAAAAGATTTTTTCCCTAGACCCGCTAGTCCCACAAGACCCCAGTCTGGGACGTCCTCCTCCTCTGCTAGTTCCTTGCCCTCTTTTGGAGCTGGAAAGTTTCTTGACCCTGAGCTCCTAGTCAACAAGTCTCCAAGCGAGCTACCAGACGGAGTGGATCCCACCCAGAAAGAGGTGTGTGTATAGATCAAATGTAAATGGTACAAGTCAGCATTTGATCGTTATTCAAAGTCCTTCTCAGGGCATTAGTTAACACCCTTAAAAGTGACGTCTAATCATGATAGTTGCGTATTTAGAAGTAGCTGTCTTTTTGTTTTTTTAGTAAAATTAATCCCATCATGTCATACAAAAGGCTTTAATTTGATTCTACACCTATTTAGCATGTTTACCTGCAGCAAAGCAGGTTCGCCTTCCTTTGGTTTTTGTGGCTTTGCTGCCATTTCAAGTCAAAAATCCTCAGCCACCATTCAAATGATATGTCTTCTAGAATAAAAAAAACAAAAACAGTATGGACTTGTCAGCAAGGTTAAAAGCATTATTTCCATCAGTAGGGATTCTTTAATTGCATAATGTAGTAACATAAATGAAGCTATTTTAGTCATCATACTAAATGAAAAGGTCACTAAACAGCTGCAAATGGATGAAAAGTGACTACAAAGAGATTAAAAATGACTGCAGAGCCACATAAAATGCTTCTAGGGAATTATAAACAAGCACAAGGAGACACAAAGTCACTACAAAGAGAAAATATGGGGCTTTCCAAGAAAGGGTGGGAGGCCTTTCCATTGTCTGTGCCTAGAGGGCTTTTGCTGTCATGAAGTATGCTGTAACAGTGCTCTGCGTACAGCAGAGGTCAGTCTAACTGTTTCCCATCCTCTGTGCTCCCATTGGCAGGATTATCTGTCTGATCAGGACTTCGAGATCCTGCTCGGTACAACTCGCACAGACTTCCGGCGCTTGCCGAAGTGGCGTCAGAATGACTTGAAGAAGAAAGCAGGACTTTTCTGAGAAGGAATCGCATGTCTCCAGCACTGACAAATGTGCTGACAAATCCGCTTGTAAACAAAACTATAAGGCAGCATTTTAGCTTCTGACCTTCATCTCAATATTTTGTTTTGCTGTCAGAGGGGTAAAAAAATATCAACTTCCCAAGTTATTTAGATTTTACAAATGGTATTTATGATTATGAACATGAATGTAACTTAAAAAAATAATTTAAAGGACGCAACTGACATTTCTAAGATTTTTTTTTTAAATTGTTCTGCTTTATATTTATCTGTATATTTTTTTCATTTAGAATTTTAGATCATACTGAAATGATGTTTTCCTAGCATTTTATCTGAATCACGAATGCAGTGAATAAACACAGAAAACCATCGACCGGGGACTCGGGGAGTGGTTTAATTCAAGAGCTAGTGCAAAAATGTGTAAACTGTAAAAATGCTGTAGAGCAATGGATGATACAAATAAACCATGATACAAAATATTAGAACTTGTTTCAGACACCATGTTGAAAATCTTTTATATACAGTGCTGGGAGCATTCATAATCAAAGGACAGAAGCACACAGACATACACATGGCTGGCTATGTCAATAAACAAAACCGTTTTGATAGCAGACTGTTGCTAACAACCTTGTCATTATCACTCTTATGGCATCAAGATGGACAAAGTTTAAATCAAGTCTCATAAGACTATCCCATAAAGCTGCTGAGAATCTAGAAAAATTATGCTACTGTCAGTATATTTAAGGTGGGATTCACACAAAACTCACATAATAATGTACATTCATTATTAAACTCCTCCAGAAAATAGCGAATATATTTGGCTACCTTTCCTCTCATTCACTTCATTCATTCTTTCTTTGTCACTTTAAATGCTCTCCACCAAACCAGCTTTTAAAAGCTAAAATCATACAATGACCTAAAAGTGTCAGACACCTGTCAAACAAAACAATAAAACTAGAGTAAAGTTATTTAGCTTTAAAATCTGGGCTTTAAATTCCGTTAGAGTTTACGAAAGACGCTGTCGTGAAGTTTGTTTGGTTTTCTTTTTGCAAATAGGCCTACGAGTCATCCAGGAGCATGAGATGCACAAACAGACTGGCAGAAGAGATGACATCCCCTCTCTTGTTGAGCACTGGGACATGGCGATATCCTGGAAAACAGGAAGCCAGCGTGAGCTTTGTCAGCAAAATGTGAAAGCTGCTTCATAAAGCGTAGCACAAAAAAAGAAAACAATAACTTGAGCTACGATTTGCATGAATTTGTTAGCAACTGTTGTTACTGTAATTTCTATGTTGTTGCGGTCCACACAGAAAAATTAAATAAGGGAGAAGAAGTATGTTTAAAGTGGAATTAAATAACAATAATTACAATGGCACATGTCATACATCTATAGTAACATTAAACGACCAGTGGGTGGCAGGGTATGGAGTGACACATGAGCGTCTAGTGTAGTGGTTTATGTGCAAGTATACCATCAACACTGACACGGATACAAGACAACAGCCTTTGAATAGCTGTCCACTGTAGTGACCACTATGTGTGAAAGGGTTAAAGAAGATGATAAGGGGATAATGGTGCACAAAGAAAGCCAAAGCTGTGAGCGAGCATTAAAAACACTTTGATATTTTAATTACCGCACAGACCATTTCAGTCATCAGTCTCTCAGAAAATTAGATTGTTGCTACCTCTGAGTTAGTGTCGCGTTGTTTTCTCACGTTCGCTTCATCAAACCTGTAGGCTTTCTTACCGTTCTGTACACTGGTGAGTGGCAGACAGTACTGCCCGATATAATCGTTCTGCGATGCTGTGTCGTGGTCCTCCAATACAAATCGCACCAAGGCCAGCTCTGGCACCCTGATGTCAAACTGGAATTTCCTATTCCACATAGGGTTGAATCCTGCAAAGACATATATCTGTGGGTTTTTTTTTTTTAATTCTTTGAAAAAGTGTTTGACAAGTAAGTGCACTTATGCTATATTTGCACATATAACACTCACCATTATTTTCAATGTGGTGTGTCTCCTTGCTGGCGCTGTCTTCCCGGACACCGTGGATCTCCACCCTCACCAGAGGGTCTACAATGGACTTTTCCTTTTCCTTGTTGATTTTAGGTAGCTGCTGAGCTGAGATCACCTGTTGAATTGCGAAACAAAAGTGCGCAGACCCGATCACGTAACAATCCAACTACAGGCAGATCTTATTAGATATCTACAGCATGATGTCTAGCTTCCACAGCACGCTCCGGTGCTTTCACCACCAGCATGCTGATTTATCTCTTAATCGAGTAGTTGCATAATCAGTGGTGAAAAAAAGCCAAAAATCCACTTTCTGTATTTTAAGTGCTAGTAGCTATTGAGCAGATCATGACTAATAATACAAAATGTAATAAAAAGGACTTGAGGATTAAAAAACATTAAAAGTAGCCCCTCTTTTGCAATTCAAGATAAGTTATGTCCGTAACTATTTGACCAATGATTGTGTTAAAATTCTTTTAAATAGCTGCAAGCTGGCAAACAAAGATAAAAACAAGAAAGTTTTCTCAGGATTCAAACTTCTAGGCCAGAACTAGGGGAAACGATTACACCTCATTAGCAAGTTGACACGACATACTATAAACTGAACTTTGTTTTCTTTTAAAAGCAAATTCCACAGGACACCTTTAACCTCTAACACAGGCTTGTCTTTCTGGAACAAACTCCCACCATGACATGAAAGATCTTCTTCTTCAGCCACGACCCATCGGTAAGTGTGTTGGGGTTAAACTGAGAGGACAGGCTTCTCTGAAATTCAGGTTTCAGGACGTAGCCACAGACGCCGTTCGGCAGAAACCGTCCCTGGTTTAAGTGCATCTCCTTGGAGTTAGTCTGGAAGTTCAACGCCACTAAAAACCAAATCGAAGAGGAAAAAAAGCATCAAACTGTTTCTTTGGTTTTAATAGGTTTATGTTAGTTTGTGTGCTGCGTGTTGGAGCACACCTATCTGGCAGCCAACGTTCCACATGGGCACCGGGTTATAGTTGGAGGAGTCGGTTCTGGAGCCAGCAGGGTAGATCCTACTGAGTTTGTCCATGTTGTGGTGCATGAAGGCAGTAGCTACAAGAACGTGTTAAAGCAGATTTTTTTTAATGGTGAGTTCTAGCGTGACAGTAAAGGCAGGTAATGCAGTGTGTGTTTACCTGAGGTCTCAGCCAGGTGGAAAGCTTTGCTCTCCTTGAAGGACGACATTTCGTAGAAGGCCTGGTTTTCTCTGGAGTGTTCAAAGCTGTTAAAGTGCACGCTCTTACAGTAGATGACGATGTCTGAGAGCTCTTTGGCGAGTTTGATCTTTGATTTCTGAAACAAGAAAAGACAGACAAACATGAAATCTGGAACTAAAAATTGTTATTTCAATTTCTTGCAAATGAGTAAACAGCCTTTGGCGCACCTTTGGTTTGTCTTTCTGGCTGTTCTCCTTACACTCTGCAGCTTCGTCCTCCTCAGACACGGTGCCATCCTCTGTCACGTTGTTATTGGTGAAGATCGAATCCAGTTTGTTCAGTCGTTTTCCCTTGATGAGGAACTTTCCTTTAAGTGCCTACAAAGAGACACAAAATATGTTTCGTTGTGTAATTTCTAACACTTAAGGTACACAACATGTTGTACTTTGGAAATCAAAATTGCTTTGCTTAATATAGAAGGCACATATTTTGCTTTGTGACAACAGAGACTGTGCCTGCTAGTCACACCCTCCAATCAGCCAATACTCTAAAGCATAGCTTAAATTTATTTTAAGGCGACAATCCCACAGGCATCCGCTTCATGGGAGCTGCATTTAAAAAAAAAAAATTCCTCTCACTCTCTCTCTCTCTCTCTGTTTCTTGTCTCTTTTAGTAGTCAAGGTATATTTCCAATCATTTTGTAGCAGATTCCAAAAGTAACACATACAGTCGAGCAAATAATCATTTGAGACCCCTGCTCAAATTGTAAGTTTGCTTACTTACAAGGAAATGAACAGTCTCTAATCTTTATGGTAGTTTAATTTAATGGAAAGAGACAGACTGTCAATCAAAAAATCCAGAAAAAGTACAATAAGCAAAAGTTATAAACTGATTTGGCTGTCATTGAGGGAGGTTTTTAATCCTCAAGCAAAACATGACTTAGTACTTGGGTTCTTGTAGTTGGTCACCAGGTTTGCCCATATCTCAGCAGGGGTTTTGGCCCACTCATCTTGACGGACACTCTCTAAATCTTTTAGCTTTCTTCCCAAAAAGTTGATTCTGGTTATCTGGATGTACTTTTCTCCCACTGAAAACGAGAGACTGAAGAAGTGACTTGGATGAGTGACAAAATGTTTCTCCCACTGAAAGCGCTACGTCCAAATGAACAGAATCGACGTTTTGGGATTTGTTTACCTGGATGATTGAGCATGCATCAAAAATTTTTAGCTTTCTTGGCTGCTTTTTGGCAACTCGAATCTTCAGCTCCCTCCACAGATTTTCTATGACTGAGGTCTGGAGACCGGGTAGGCCTCTCTGTGAGCTAATGTGCTGATTCTTTAGCCACTTCTTTGTGGCGTCGACAGGATGTTTTTGGTCATTGATTTGAATGCTGGGTCAGGGTGGAAGACCCATTCATGACCCATATTTATATTTTATTATATCTATTCAGTGTTTCGGCTAAGGGAAGGAGGTTCTCATCCAAGATTTTATGATACATGGCTCTGCTCACTGGCCCCTCAATGCAATGAAGTCATTCTGTACCCTTAGCAGAAAAACAGGCCCAAAGTATAAAGCTTCCACCTCTGTGCTTGACTGTGGGGATGGCGTTCTTTGGATCATATTCATCATTTCTCTTGTGGAGACGTTGGAATGGAAAAAATTGTTTCTGTGGACAGGTGAGGTTTATACACATAAGAACCCAGTCAGTGAGAATCAGCATTGTGGCTGGATTGTAGGTGATCAACACTTATGGTTGGTATGACATGTAAATCAATTTCGAGTTTTTATGGAATGCATTTTTTTTTCTATATTTTTGGTTGATATTCTGTCTAAATCTATTAAAACTAAACTGCCATAAAAATGAGAGATTGTTCATTTATTTTTAAGTGAGCAAACTTACAAATTCAGGAAGGAATCAAATAATTATTTCCTCCATCTTAGTTTAAAAGAGAGATAAAATTAAACAAAATAAAAAAGTGTGAGACATTTGCAGCCCTGATGCAGATGTTACCTATAACGTCTGTGACATATCCAGTACTATGCAAGCAGTGATAAAACTTCAGACCACTTCAATTTTCCAGAATTCATGTGGAGCGAGCGGTACTGAATGACTGCTTTAAAATTTATAGGAAACGAAGAAAAAGAAATGAGAGATTTAAGGGATAAAACTCAAACGTAGCTGTGTGCATTCCTCTCATACCAGTTGGTCAAACACTAAACAGATACACGGAGACTAAATTCCGCTTACAAGAAGTCTCTGTTATCAAACAAGGTGTTGTCTCAAACACACTCACTCAGCTGTTACAGCAAATCATTAGCTACTCAGTAGGTGCGAAGTGAGACAAGCCTTATCTGAGGCTATAGATTGATGATGTCTTAATTACATGGAAGTGGTGCAATTTATTGCTCGCTTAATAAGGCGGGAGTATCACATTAGCTTTGTTTCCTAAAACAAACTGGGGTCACGTTAAGGTAAACAGTAAAGTGAAAAATCTGGCACAGTGGTGTTTTAGGAAGCAAAATGTTAAGGCGTCGTCTTCCTTTGGTGATTTTTAAATGAAGGTAAGGATCCCAAGATGATATATATCGTGTGTCACTCAATACAGATCATTGGTTACTCACATCTGGTGATGGGAAGTTAGTTGGCATGGTGTCACCCAGAGGCTTTTTGACCAAAGCGTCACCCAGGATCGAGACCAAATGACGGGCCATGAGCTTCTGTTGGTCCACTAAGCAATGGTTCTCCAGGGACAGAATTACTGGGTACTGGGAAGTCTGAAAAACAAGGGAAACAATGCGAAGGTGAACTTCAGACCCTTTCCTGTTCCTAATGTGTTAAGGCTGGGAATTCAATGCAGTCTCCAACACAAGCAGAGTAAAACATCCAAAGTCGTAAAAATATCTCACGTACTTTGAAGGCGTAGTCTTTGATGGCTTTGATAACATCTTTGAAGAGCACTTTGGATGTGAGTGTATGGCCATGGTAAATAACAGGTTCTCCATTAGCTCCATCCCAACAGTCCAGCTCCACGCATCGGCAACTCTTCATCAGCGCTCTGAAAGCAAAGAAAACATTCATGACCAACTAGTGATTTTACATCCCTGAAACTCGTGAACTTTGCCTGTGAAAATGGGGAAATTCCTGGGCTGTAGCTTCTGTCCCACCAAAAACTCCTGAATCCCAACATAGTATTTTATAAAGGCCCAGGAACTACTGGGGTGGTCTAAAACAGGCGCGACAGAACTTCAGTTCAGTCTACCTGGAGGCAGATGCTTATTTCTAAAAGATAAACCATTAATATTCTAAAAACCATCCGTCCAAAGTAGCACATTTATTCCATGCTTCTATTGCACCTTTGTTTAATACTGTCGGTATAAAAGTAATTCAATAAATTTTACTTTATGTAGGCTTCTGTGCTGCTTGGCCCTTTGAGCTGGTCTGCCATCAGGTATGTGTTGTGCGAGGAGGAGATGTAGTAATGGTTGAGGGGCTGGTTCATGTCCTGATACACAGGTTTGTGGGCTGGGTTCAAAATAGAGCCGTCATCCTGCTGCAGGTACATCAGGAAGCCATCTTTGGTCATGCGCTTGTTCTGCTTTGCTGTGATACACATAGATGAATGCGTTAAGTGGAAAATCATGTATAACACTGTTCAGTTAAAGCTTTAATAATATTGCTACAATAATTTTATCGTCCCCTGGTGTCCAGAGTAAGTCTACCTGTTTTATCCATTTCATATTTCTCAATCAGCCTGTGGGCGTCCTCTGCAGTCACCTGCTCCCGCTGCTCGTTCAGCAGAAAGTTCTGCAGGTCTCTGTCGCTCATCTGACCCTCTGTTTGAGCGTAATTCCCATAGATGACATCAATCTCCTCTCGGTGTGTCAGCATATCGTAGAATTGCTTGATCTCTTCGCCTTCCAGGGTGCCTGAATTGGATGTGTCACATTTCTGTGCAACACGATGAGGCAATTATATAACCAGACGCAACATTTTAAGAAAGATTAACTATGAATTTGATAGACACATGTTGTAATTTTCAGACAAGGGCTCACCTTAAAAAGCTCCGCTGCGTAAGAGTCAGCAACCTCAACGTTGATCTGCCGCAGGAAGTGTTTCACCTCCTTTAGCGTCATCATGTTGTCGCCGTTCTTGTCAGCCTTACGTATGCAGCTGAATATCCAGCTAGTATTCAGATGTAAGGGTTTTATGTATTACACACAAAAACACACAATGGAAACACATTTCTCTGTTTGGGTCTTTGTTAAGGATACTGTTCGCTCTTCTTCTGGTTACTGAGGTTGTGCATGTTGTTGATGACCTTCTCCAGGCTGTTGACCCACTTATTTACATCTTCTGGAGATTCTGCCATCAGGTCGAGATTCTTCTTGCGCCCCTTGAAGATGATGGAGAAGCAGAGGTCTTCAACGCTGGCATCAGTGTATTTTTTAAGGCCCTCAGACTGGCGGCCTTTGCGAACTGATTCAATGTCATCAATGGAGACTGTTTGGAGAGAGAGTGGGGTGTTTGTTAGAAAGTGTGGCCTTGAGAAATCACTGAAGGTTAGTGTGGTAATAGCTGTAACAACTCTAACAGAGTTTCTAACGAGCCCGAAATTAAATATTTGGTAAGCCCATCTGTATTCTTCAACACGGCCTCTATCAAGATGATCCCACACTGCTTCAGTAATGTTGAGGTCTGGGCTCTGGGGAGGCCAATCCATGTCTGATACTGTTCCACTGTGTTGTTTTCTATCCAGGTATGCTTTAATAGATTGACAATGTGTTTGGGATCACTGCCATGATAAAAAATGAAGCCACTGCCATTCAGATGCTTTCCAGATCAAAATCTGACATGACCCCAACATGCTTTATGGACACTTTTCATCTGCAGTAGATAGTTTTTTTTCATGTTGCATGGTAGATCAAAATCCCACTGTACTTTTCTGCATTCATAATTAATTTTAACAAGATCCTCAAATTCACTGCCCGAACTGCTCCAATTCCTCAGATTTTTTTTAAAGACAGACTGCACCCGATGCCGAGATATGCCAGGTTTTCAGCTAATTGGGAACATTTTTTTGAAAACGATCGTGTACACGGAGTGGACTGAAGAAAAGTGAAAAAAACTTGAGCTTGAAAAACACGAAAGACCTTCAGAAAACATGGACAACTATTGCTGAAGACCACTTTAAATAATACAAGAAATGCTGTCTCCTTAGAAGCAAAATACTGTATTAAAAAAATCAGGGTTGGCAAGTACTGATATCTGCACCTCTAAATATCATAAAAAGCAAATTGTGATTATTTTAATATAATCACTGTTAACTGCTATGTTGTCTAAAATACCCCATCTATTATTTCTGGTATTAATAACAGCTATCAGGATGGTAGCATTCAACCATTATTATCCCTTGACACACAGTCTTTCCTGATATAAGTCCATATCTTGTGGCGGCAGACTTTTTGTCCCAGTGGTTACAACTGAAACTGTTTTTCTATCTTATCAAGGGGAAGGCTTTTGTCTCAACAGGCCACATCTGTTGCCTTCACTCACAAATCTGCAGCACAAAACTTACGTCTTCCAGGCAACTTTCTGCATGCACTGGCATGTTTTCGTGGTATCCCAACAACATTTATGAAGCAAAGGCTGAGTTTTTGATATTTTATGTGTGTAAAAAAAAGCAAAGCATGGCCCTAAGAAAGTGCTAGCATTGCTTTTTAGCAAGCATTGTCTATTTACAGGACATCAAAATTAGAATAAAATTTTTGTCATTTTTACCACTAGATAGCCTTAGCCAATAGCCTTCACAAACTCTTGAGAAAGTTGTTTTTAGCCGCTAAATGCTGCACCATGTTCACCAGCTAGTCACTATCTTTGTTTGGTACTAGACAGTGTGTAAACAGTTGGCTTATCAGAGCTTTTTCAGTGGAAACAGATGAATCCTGCTGAAAACAGAGCTCTAGACTCAACACTGTAGGCCATAAAGCAGAACAATGAGGTAAACGATGCTAAAATGGTCAACCGAGTTGAACTGGGGGATGATTTCATTACACATAATCCTTTAAATACTTGTTGGGATAAAAAAAAAAAGATTTATGCAGCTTTATCTGTAATAGACTATTTAGAACATTGCAACAGCAAGTCTTCACGAATGTCCTGCTGTCAAACATATTACTGAATCATGTTTATAATAAACCAGATTGAGCAATTTTACCCAAACAGTCTTAATGTTTGAGAGTCCTTTTTAGGCCTAACAGATGGGTTCTCTAACATTTTGTTGTTCTTTCCTGTAAACCTGAATTCTTTTGCAACACAAACACACTCCAGATTTGATTTTGACTTTACTGCACTTTAAAACAATTTTAAACAATCTGACCTCTCCTGAGCCCCTTTTCTAACACATGTACTCATACAATCAAAGTGTGTGGGACTAAAAATGTTTATTTTTATCACCCATACAAAGATAACATACATACAAAAGGTTACTGAAAACAGATGCAGCCAATACATCGGAGGCCACCTCTATTGTTGTGCAGCTTAATGTACGGAAGAGCATGCACTGCCGCGTATGATGTCATCGCACTACACAGCAGCACAGGCCCTTGTAACAATACAGCAAAAGACTACAGGCTTAGCCATGAGGCCATATATTGCAGCTGGGGCACAATCACTTCACATCTACTCTCTGCATTCCAAAGTTAGAGAAGCTCATGAATTATTCCACTTTGGGGCAAAAGGAATCTAAAGTTCAAAATAGCTAAAAACAAAAACAACACAATGAGTGAAACACACCCATGTTTTCCAAGCCCTGCCTCAGCTGATTGCTGGATCACTAAAATACCTTACAAGCACTCAGCAGAAAAGGGAGTGGTTGGTTGATCTGTGCATGCACATTATCTCCAACAAAACAGAGGTTGTGAATTTGGACCAATTTCAGGGAATCCCATCTGAAGAGACTGGCCACAGTGTCCAAGTCATGTCATCCGTGTCACGCAGACATTGTTTGAATACCACATGAAATGTTTACACAAAGAGAGTTTTGTGAAGGCCTGACAAAGTTCACTCCGCTGTTTCCAATACTCTTTTCCTCAAAGGGAAGCTAGAGTTAGAGGGTTAGATAGTCGTGCCAGTGAGCGAACAAACAAAACAAAAAGAACATCTTTAAATGTCAGTCAATCTATGTTCCAGTGCTCATCTGTGATTATTAGATAAGGACCAACAGAGAAAAGTCATAATACAATGAGTTTCCTTCTTAGGGTGGCTGGAATCCACATTAGAAAGAGTGAGGACCTTGAACATCCAGAGGGAGCTTTGAGTACAGTCGTTAAATACCAGTTTGGGCATCTAATTAGGATGTCTCATGAGCAGTTTACTTTGGAGGTTTTCCAGGCTTGTCCAACTGGAAGGAAAACCCAGGGTGGAACCCAGAGTCCACTAGAGAGATTATATATCTGATCTGGCATGTGAAAGCTCCCCTATAAGGAAGGATACGCACAAGATAATGGATTGATAGATTAATGTATCAGTGATTGAGTGGATCAGTGGATGGATCAATAGATGGATTAAAACCTCTTTAAATTTCCCAAACTAAGCTATGCTGTCAATGACATTGAGAAAAGTCCCTCCTGACCCCATAGAGTGAATTTTCTTCCAAAGCTCAGAAAAATTATACCTCTTAAATAGCTTTACAATATCGACAACAAGTTCCACCGCTATACTCAAATGTTTAGTTTTAATTAAGAAAAACATTGGGGGTTGTTTCTTCTAGGATGGAGGGTGTATGGTGATAGAAATAAAATAGAGACTGAAATAACGGTACTAGAATTACAGCTATTAAAAAAAGGAGAATGATAATATGACATAAGTAGGCTAAGCCAGCATTTCAAGCTGAGAAATTTGAATTGAGTAAAGCACAGCAGCAGATGCTCTCATGCAAAATATGGTAAAAAAACAAAATAAAACAATACATGCTGTCCTCCCACAAGCTGGCTGGTAAATGCGGCTGAAGCCCACAGGAAAGCAATAAAATAGCAGCTTATTTCCGTAAACAAAGAAATTCCTGTGAAGTCTCATCTGTAAGAAAGTGTGGTAATGTTAAAAAACATCAGAGAATATTAGAGTTATTATTCTCTCCGTGTATGTTCAAGGCTCAAGTGCAGGGCAGAGGTGATCTCCCTCACCAGCAGTAGCTGGGAGGGAAACCTGAGCTACCTGAGCCCCAGTGGATGCACACATGCTGTACATTCACAGCCAGACAGTGGCTCACTGAACCGAAAATCTAAGAAAAATAGTCTCTCTAACACACACGGACAAACATACAGCCGGGAGTCACACTGGTATTTCCCAGTCTGGCTTTGGCCACACCACAGTACCTATCAGCGTGGGGCTGTTTCCACACATGTTCACTACTATTAGCATATGAGGGTGTGCTCGTGTGTGTGTGTGTGCTGTAAGGGAAGACGCTATTGTTAAGATCTGAAAGGAGAGCTCTTAGTGGACAGAATAATAGAAGAGCGGTCTGCAGGTAAAAAAGGTAGATGTTCTCATCAGACTAAAAAAAATGTAAATGGAACACAGAACTTGTACATGAACCTGCAACAGACTGGAGGCCTGTCCGGGATATGTGGAAGACAATGGCTGGCTGGCTGGACATGTAAATATACAGACATATATAATCCAGTAAGTGCAGAGGTTACACTCACAGGTGTGGTTTTGCTTGAATGCTTTCTTCGACTCATGCGAAATGGTCTGGCAGTCGTCCTCCAGTTTGAAGTGGCGAACATGCTTCCAGGATTTTGAGCGAACCTTGACCAGTTTCCCTCCCAACAACAGGAACTGGAGATCTGAATCTCCCTCCAAACCTGCAGGAGTGAGGACAAAAGGAACAGTTACACAAGTTTCTGACTTCTGTTTTTTAAAATATACATAACGTTCAAGGAACCACTTGGTTAGATATCGCAGGAAACTGAGCATTAAATAACTGAGCGGCCCTTTAATGAGATTTGATAAATGCAAATGATCCTTTAAAGTAACTATTATTGCTGTAGTAACAGACTACAGCAAATCTAAAGCTTAAAGAGGATCCATTATGCTCATTTCTCACTCTGTGTTCTTATTCTTGACCTCTATTCGAGCAACTTTACATGATTCAGAGGTAAAAAGTCATCCTTACTCATCTTATCCTGGCCCTTTTTGCTGCTCCTCACCCACTGTTAGTTCCTCTCCCTTTAAGGCAGAGCCAACTCTCTTCTCTTTGGCTGCCACTCGCAGAACAGCATGTGGATGAAATTTAGGCAATGTGCGGTCCCACGTCTTGTCAAAATCATTTTATTTCCAGCACACCTGCCGTACTGTAGTACAGTGCAGCGTGTCACAACATTTCAGACAAGTAGAGACAACAGCCTATCATTCAGGTGGAGCAATTTGCTGAGTGTTGCATTCTGGGAAGGGTGTGTGCTATCATCTGAACGAATGACTCAAAGCATATTTGCCAATCAGTGCTGGTGTTTATAAGTGTAAAAGCGCATGTTTCACACAGCTTTATGAATTATAAAATTTTATTTAACTGTTACTGAGAATATGCAACACTCTCCGAGTTAACAAAGAGCATTTGAGGATAACAAATTAAATACGACTCAGAAGGGAGTGTTTTTATGGCTGTGGGCAGGATCGCAACATAACAGACATTTTTTTTCCCCCCCCAGATCACACCACAAGCCCACAGAGGCTGTTTATGAGCCTCTGGCCTCTCTGCAGCCAGGGAGGAGGACTGGGCAATGCTGCACCACCTCTGCCCAGTCAGGCTTTCTATTGGAGGCTTTGCTTTGAGCACCTTCTACGTGTTTGTCAAGCCTCTTTTCTTGTATTCTACTTCACCGTGAAGAAGAACAGCCCGCTTTCAGTCATCCAACAGCTTCATGTTACGAAAGTAGGCGCTGACATGTTGCGTACACATCAAACTTCTCTATGCTTGCACTTTTTTTTTTTTTTTTAGCAAACTAATCAGTTTCAGATGGGAAGAACTATTTACTGTGTTCACCCAATTATACAAGCCAGAACAAGAAAATTCCAAGAACTGTGAAGTGAGAGGGAGGCGTGATGGCACAAGTTCACGTCATGTGTTTGGATACCAAACAACCCCCTTGGCCTAAATAAAAATGACTAGTTTGAGGATCAAAAAGTGAGTCTTTGTCACATTGGAAAATGTCATGTGACCTAGTATGACTATTTAAAAAAAATTATATTTTCCTTCAAAAACACGTGTAGGACGTGACTTTTAAGTACTTAATACGAATGCAGTGTTGTCAGATTACGACTGTGTTATAAATGACACAATAAGATGGAAAAGACTTAGTTTTAAATACTGTACTGCCCTCTCTGTGCAGATGACTAATACTCAGGAAACTATGCTGTCCAGAAGGGGAAAAAAATAAGACAGAAAACAAAGAATCGAACACCGCAGAGGGTTTCCCCTCAGCTCATGAGGTCTTATTGAACTTTAAGCACCATCCTGTGTCTGTAGTCTCATTTGTCACGCAGTATAGGTTATGTCACGTCGTTTTCAGCTCCATCACACAGACCCTTACACAGCAACTACCCTAGCGTCAAAGAATTCACCGCTCCAGGCAACGAGGAAGCCTCCATAAAGCGTTAGAGTGCACGGAGTCAAAACACAAACCATATGTTTATTCTCAACGGCACGACAGAAAACACTAATCGTCCAAGGCTGCACGTGATTGGTGATCTTTTTTTTTTCTCTTTTATTTAAAGGTATAAAGTTTCGCAAAATCCAGGTTATCCAAACATTACGCGCACGCGCCCGCCCATGTTGGCAAAATAGTCGAAGGCGTCTCAAGCGCGTTTCCACCTTTGGAGGACTTACCTAGGCGTTTTCCGTTCTCCTTCGCAACTTTTTTCAGGTGCTCCAGAAATGCTTGTTCCTCG
>VOQK01018110.1:26683-41320 GCA_015052645.1 Benitochromis conjunctus
TCTCGGATAAACTTTCTTGTTTACTCCAGTAGGATACAGAGACTGGCCGGTCGGGTCGATGCTCGGTGTGGAAGAGAAGTAACACGTAGATCTCCCCTCATGGGGCGGATCCCATAAAATCATCGGTTTCTGTGTTAGACCCGCTGTAACCCTTCTTACCTGGAGGAAACCTTCAGCGCTGTGAGGGTGTGAGTCTGCTCTCACCTCACCTGTAATCTTAGTGATAAACTTTTTTTTTTTTTTTTTTACTTCTAATGGGCGGAAACACCCCTGACTGACTTAACTGGGCCATGACTCTCACAAATAGAGTGAGGTTTGTCTGCAATAATAAAAGGTCTTAAAGGAGAATTTACGGTTGCTTAAACAGAGGTAAAAGGTTACAATGTGCCTTTAAATACATTTCTGTATAACAAAGCAGTAGGTGTGTTACTCCTCACTATTATCCGGCCTTCTCGGGCTGCTGTAACTGCTTCCAAACACAATTAAAAGCAATGTTATATATTTATACGTTTTATGAATATTTTGGTTATTAACTACAGGAGTAATGAGATGTGAAACAGCGCCATCCGGAGTTAAAAGTGCATTGGCCTGTGGTTTAAAAAATGGCAAATTAAAATAAGATATATAAAGAGAGAGATAGGACTGCAGCTCACCTATAAAAACGTGTGCTACTCCCTGATCAACGCTCTCTGGGTGTGGTTAGAAAGTAAGGTGAAAAATAAGATGAAACGTAACACCTGCAACACTGATTCACACATCATTATTCGTTCAGCTCGATGAAACGTGTCATTGTCGTGGTAACAGAAACATGTCACGATACGAAAACCACGAGCCCACCTCAGTGTTTTGGATGGCAAATTTGCGTTGAAAGAAAACCAACAGAAAGCAACACAGGAACGTGAGAAATTGGGAAGTATTGCTCTAACCAGGAAACCACAACATTTTTCTCTTTAGAAGCACGGATTCTTTTTTTTATTTTTTTATTTGTAATATATATGTATAATTATTAAAAGTTCCTGTTGATTGATATTTGTTTTTTTGGTCTAAATTTTAGATATTAGACAGGAGACTTTGTGTAATTTATTGAGGAGAGAAAAGAAAACAGACCCAACTTTCAATCAAACTTCAAACATAAACATGGGTTTGGTGTAGCTTGCTTAATAGTGCTGTAACTGACACAAAATCAATAAATTAAATTAAAAACATAAAAAAAACGCACGCTTTTTAGTGCAAATCTGTGCGCTCACATGCACAGATTTTTGAGCAACTCACCAAGTGTGCCGGCTGTGCCATTGATGTCCATTCTTATATCAGTTAATAGAAATCATCATGTGCAGTGCAGCAGTTCCCAAATCTTCCGGGCTGTATAACAGGAGCTATCCTGGGCATAAAACGTGTCTTTTTGCCCTGTGGAGGAATAAATCCTGCCCGCATTGCCCTCCACACAGTGTGCAGTGAATGCCAACCCACCGGGCTGTTGCGTGCTTTCGATTCCACACCCACTACAACACCGGTCGGACAAGTAAAGCACTGTGAATACTCTTATAATATCGCTCCTTACAGTGGAAATTACCCATGTTGAAGGATAAGTATAAAGATATGGATAAAGATAAGTATCACTTAAACCTCTATAGCTTTAGCATGTAGCAGCATTAACCTGATGCCACTGTGTGTTATTTTTGGCATTCTGGCACCCAAAGTGTGATGTGATTTATTCAGGGTGTTGCCCCAGTCTGGTACAGAACTGCCATTTAAAGCCCTCGTGTTTTAACCTGTACCTCTTTGCACTACAAGGTTAATGTTGTCATTACTCCACATCACACCACCTCCCTGTCATCGTCACTTCGTTTTTCTTTTTAAAAATAGATCTGATCTCTAAATGTCACTCTAAAGCCTTCTGAACGCAACACATAATGAGAACTGCCCTAAAGAAACAGGTTGAGCGGTGGAAAAAGAAAAACAAGCAGAACCAGATTTTCTTTCTCACATAGAGTCAATCTCTTGTGCACGCAGAAATGCTTCTGATCAATTGTGTGTGGGGGTTTGGGCGTGTGTGTGTTTGCTTGTGTGTGTCACTTAATGTGGATGGATGCTTTGAAGCATAAGTAAATAGAGTTTGCTTTAGCTGCACAGACTCGTGCTAGTTTTTGACAGATCTCTCTTTGTGCCTCTTTATTATGAGAGTCTCCCTGATTTCTCCGGCCTGTGAACCCTTGTCTTGTGGGCAAAAAAAAAAAAGTCTGACAAACCACAAGGAGGTACAAAGCCAGCCCAACAATCGGCTCTTTGACAATCCTACATGAGCACCACATGAGCTAATCGACACAGTGAAAGATTTTGTTTTGAGTATCTTTGAAATCGTTGGCCTCTTCAACACAAACTACTGACACCGTTTTGTGCAGCAGTTGCGTCGAGTGAGACTACAGACACATGCCCGGACTTTAATCCTTTGAAATGCAGCTTGTATTACATAAGCAGCTAAAACCTGTTTGTTTGTTTCTTTATCTTCCCGCGTAGTCCAATGACAGCCAGCTTTTTTTTCTAGGACGTTTCTTGGAAAACTAATTGCATGTGTACAAAAGAGAGAATATGACAGTGTGGTATGTGGTTGTTGTGTTTTGGGTATATCTGGTTTCATGGGGTGGTTTGGGTCGGACTATTCACTGTATCAGAGGCTACACAAAATAAGCATGATTTTGTGAAATTCATTCAACCTTATCACACGTGTAAACAGTCCTGTCATCTGGAAACTACTGCTTAGACTCTTTGAGTTTAAAAATGATGAGATTCACACTTTGGATGGGGTCAGCCATCCAAAGCAACAGACATTGCACAAGAGAGGTGGAGAAGAAAGTGCAGCCAGGGTGGAGTGGGTGAACATGAGTGTCAGGGGTGATTTGAGACAGAAGTAAAAAGGAATGTTTACAAGATGTTAGTGAGACCTGTGTGATTTGGAGACGTTGCTACTTACAAAAAGACAAAGGAGCTGGTGCTGGAGGTGGCAGAGCTGAAGATGTTAAGATGGGAGTGACCAAGATGAACAGGGTTAGAAATTAATATATCAGAGGGACAGGTTGAGCATTTTGGGGATAAAGTCAGAGAAGCAAGGCTGAGATGGTTTGGACATGCACAGAGGGATAGTAGATAAAGTGGAATAAAGATGTTCAATACAGAGCTGCTGGAACCAGTGCTTTGAGGCAACTGTTGTGATTCGGCGTTATATAAATAAAATTGAATTTAATCTAACTGAACTGGATTCGACCGGATTGCTCTTCGACTTCATGGATGTAGTGAAGAAGGACACGCAGGCGGTTGGTGTTACAGAGGAAGATGCTAAGGATAGGGTGAGATGGAGGCAGACAATACGCTCTGGCGTCCCCTAAAGGGAGCAGAGAAGAAGAAGATACCTTAAAGTGATTTAAACCTATTTCAATAAAACCAAATTAAACTGTCGTACTAATATTAACACTAATATCAACACTAGTACTACTACTACTAATAATACATAGCTTAAATCTACATATAAAAATGCTAAAACGTCATTTCCGTACCGGGGTCTGGGGGAAGTTTGGCTGTTGCTATAGCAACCCCATGTAAGCAAACATGGCCGACAAATTATGAAGTTATCGCACCCGTTTATAAATGACTTAATGTATCCTACGAATATATCCTTTTCTTACTAACATCTCTGTAACGTTTGAGCCATTTAGCTACAGTAGACGTGTCAGCTATGGAAGAGGAGCCGGAGACCAGAGGAAAGCTGCCGGCTGACCCTTCTGTGAACACTCACAGACCCGCGTCTGGAAAATCCCAGGTAAGATCCAGTTTATACCTGACACCTTTAAATGGCTTGGAAATATCAAACTGATAATAATAATAATAATAATAATAATAATAATAATAACAATAATAATAATAATAAAGCTAACTTCTCTCTCTTCTCCCAGGATATTTCTCATGTACTAGCAAGTGTCTTTAAGCATCTTTACACAAACGATATAATTAGAAAAGACACTGTGTCCAACCTGGTGCAAACAAAACGTGGACGAGGCAGCTATCATGACAGATACGTCGAAGAGCTCCAACAGGTAACCAAACACACTCATCTACAAGGTAACAAAAAATATGCACTGTGCAAAGTCAGCTGAAGAATAATACACTTATATGATGTTATTTTTCCCCCATTGCCACACAGGCTCATTCGGAGTATGAACAGTGTGTTAAGCAGGTGGACATGCTGCAGAGTCACATGATTCATGCCAGTGCATGTGCTGCAGCCAGAGAAACCCAAACGTATGAGAGAATGAGGGTGACAGCAGGGGATGTCTCTGATCACCAGGGACTGCTTACAGGTGAAATGGAAACTGTGTTATACTGCTGTAATATGCTGATGTTTCAGTCCCTAAATTTATGGCTCCAAGGAAACTAACATATAAGATGTCATGACGCTGCTGGCATTCAATAGGATTTTAATCATGAAATTATGGTTACTTACAAAGGACAAACAGATACAGAAAGAAGTGGGAGCTCCGGCTAAAACAAACAAAAGAGGAAGAAGTCCATAAACCAACCACACAACGGGGTATTGGATTCAGGCTTCTCTCCTAGTAGCTTTAGTAAACTATAGTAATGTTAATGCAACAGAAAACAGAACTGGCGGTCACTCCAAACTCAACTATGCTTAGTAAACAAAGCTGTGAAAGCAACAAAAGATAAAGTCTGTGGTCATGGAGGTGAGGGATGAGGAATGAGGGTCCAAGACACCAGTTGCTGACCACCACTGCGTTGTCTGGGTTTATATGTGTGTGGTGAGCCCTCTGCAACCAGTCGGCACTAAGAATAAATCAGAGAAGTGAGAGAGTAGATTAATGAAGTTTAGAAAAAGAACACAACAAGATGATGAGGGGACCAATGCACTGAGATCGTATGTATCTCTGTACTCATTTACCAAAGAGCACATCACGCTTGCTTAATCTCACCATCTAAATATGTTTATTTGTTTTCAAAATGCCTCATTTGATTTAATTTTTATGTCTATTTTCAGTCAAATCAGCCTTTTCCTGGTGTGTGGATGAAGATCTTCTTGAAATGAATAATCTGATTTCCCCAAAAGATTACTTGACTACACAAAAACCACATGTACGAGCACCAGCAGCAGGTATCTGACCCTCTTTAACATTCATCTGAAATTTATGAGTTGCCAGTGACTCAGTACTACACACTTTCTTTTCTCATCAGAAAAGTGGAATCCTGCCAAACCGACCATTGCCTTCACCATGCATGTGTCCCAAAAGCCTCAGGATGATGGTTACGCCGTGATTCGGGGCCCAGAAAAGATGGGCTTTGAAGACATCGAGTTAGACCACAGTGTGACCTTTGAGTCCTGCTCGGACACCCCAAGGAGGAAGAAAACTCAAAGGGAGGTGAGGAGATTGATAAAATCTTTATATACTGCTGCTGATACCTTTTTTTCTGGGCAAAGGTGAAGTAGGTATTTTCCTTACAATTTTTGTGTTTCTTCTCTAAATACAATCAAAAATAATAATGAATTGAATAAAAAGGTTGATAAACAATAGCAACAAAAGACAAACTGGGAACAGTGTGCATTCAAATTTAAAATGTGATTCCATCAAAATCATCTTCCAAGCCAAACCAGACCAAGCCTAAGCCAAAGTGGAAGGACGAGCCAAGTGTGAAGGATCGAGCGGAGGGCTGGGAAAAACTTCAAAAGCTGAAAGATCGACAGAGCTTCCTTCGCAATCCACGCTTCCTTCCCCTAAATTCACAGCAAGGCGGCATGTCCCTCTTCAGGCCCAGAACCAAAGTGAAGGCAGAGCCCGAGAGCAAAGGCGCTAAAAAGAAAAGGTAATTAAATAGAATAAAAGGCTTTCTATCATTATCATTTTGTGATAGGGAAGCATGTACAGTTAAGGCAGGTTGTTGATATGACATTTTTGCATAGTACATACAGTAAGCTCAGGTAAGACAATTCCCTTCAATATCCACTGCAAACACGAGTATCATTACCTCAGTGGAAAACAGCTGTACCCCCCTTTGTGCCATAGCAGAGATGTGTAAGTTGATACTCAGAACATTATGCAGTCTCATATAATGTAGTCAGACTGTTTACATCAAATGCACGTCTGCTAGACACACACAGAATCAATACATCCATAGATAAACTCTGTTGGTACAGCCAAGCGTCTCTAAAAAGGACAAGCTGACTATTATGTGTTTTGTGTGCGTTGTAGCGTGCCTGAAAGCCACAACTGATTGTTTTCTATCTATCACTTCCCGTCAGCCTGTTTTTATTGTGAATATGCACAATGCTCAGGTGTGGTTTTGTTTGCACTCTTACTTTGAAAGCCCCGCTGAAGAGCCGGCTCCAGTCTTCCTAGCGAAACCTTCAGTGGTGGTTTTCACCGACTACAGCGTGGGAAACGTCTATGAGGTGTGTTTCAGAGCTTTTGTAACCAAACAACAGCACAGGAGAAAAAAAATGGAATCCTCCTTTTTCTGCGAATTGGTGCACTGTAACAAGCCCTTGCCCTGCCCTTTCCTTTCTCAGACTACGCTGGAGCTTAAAAACGTGACGTCTTCAAGCCGCCACATCCGAGTGATCCCTCCTACCTCTCCTTACTTCTCTATTGGCCTGGGTGAGCTCCTTTTGGTTCTGATTGGATGGTGCATATTTTCTTGTTGTTGATGTGGGGAGGAAATAAGCAAGTGTGTCAAAGTGTAAGTGACTGCATTAAACAAGAATGCCACAGAGCTTTAACCACAAAAAAAAAGTCCTAATTTTGGAATACAGTTTTAGCATTCCTGCGGGGACAGCAGCTCCTCTGCATGCGAATATTAGCCTCACATGCTTTAACTAACACTAAGCTATCTGAAGATAAGCTGTACCCCACAAAGTGTAGAGTTGCACAGCCATAATGTAAGTAGGGGCTGTCATTGTGATATGTTTTGGCAGGGAGATTCCCTGGTGAAGGGGGCGTTGTTGCCCCGGGGATGAGCTGTAAGTACACGCTGCGTTTTGCTCCAGACTCCCTGGGAGACTACAAGGACTTTATAGTGGTGGAGACCCAGGCGGAGGACCCATTTGTGGTACCGATTGAGGCATGGAGACCTCCTCCTATTCTCACCTGTACGTTTTCACGGCAATCTGCCTCACCAGTGTTGTTCTTATGTACATTAGTTACTTCATTTGCTGATGTACTGCTGATATGCTTCCCTCTTCTTCAGTACCAAGAGTCTTGGACTGTGGTTACTGTCTCATTGGAGGAGTCAAGTTTGTTGAGTTCCTGTGCCAAAATGTGGGCCTCAGCACTGGGACCTTTTGCATTACTCCCAAGGACCAGTGGCCAGCCTCGAATTTTAGGGTAAAAAATCTACACATATAAATATAGCAACTTTTTAATTCAGTTTTTCTCCAACCAATCAGCTCAGTCTCAGTCTCATTATCTCCAATTTTCTTTATATAGTCTTTGGCCAGAACGTACTTTTCTGAGCAGCCACCCTTTGCTGTCAGCCCCTCTCTTTTTGTACTGCAGCCAGGAGAGGCCACTGTTGTTGAGGTGAGTCTGAATTTAAAACCAACAAGAATAATTGTTAATTCAATTCTTCTATGTTTTTTTTCCCTTTCAGTTCCCCCGCCCCTGACGTCTAATCAGCTGACTGTATATGTGGAAACTGAGAATGCAAAAGAATGTGTTAATGTGGGTTTACAGGTGATTTTCTTTCCAGCCACCGCAGAGAAGAGCTGCCAGGTTTTCACTGTTGTCTGTGACAACTGCCAGGTGAAAGACATTTCCATTGAAGGTAAATCCCAACAAGAGGCATTGCTAAGAGCTATGCTCAGTAATAAATTATGCATTGTGTGTAATGTGCGTTTGCTTCTCAGGTGAGGGCCAGCTGATCGCCCTGGAGCTGGTGTCTGTGTCTGGGGGGGAGGAGCCTCCTGTGGTTGGAGAGGTGCGTGACCTCACTGCAGAGCACTTTATCCGTTTCAGCCCGTGCAACCCTCACTCTGTGCAACAGAAGAAGCTTGTCATCAGAAACAATGTGTAAGAGTCGCACGTCTCTTGTATTTTATAAGCAAATCTCTTCCTTTTCAATTTTTATGGCACAGAGTAACATAACATAGGGTTCAAGCCGGCTGCATTCAATTGCTGAAGTTTCCTGGACAAAATACTTAAATGCTAATAAACTCTTTTCTGAGCCTGTGTTGTTGGGGTTTTTTTGTTTTGCAACAGCGTGAAAGGAAAAAAATCCTTTCAGGGATTAGTAAATAACACATCTTATGTCTGTTTCTTTCTATTTTCTTCATCTCGGACTAAAGCCACTTGGAGCTTCCTTTTCACTGGCAGATCATGAAGCCCAACCTGCATCCTCTGCTTCCAGGGGAAAACCCTGACGCCTCACATATCCAGTTCCACTTGGCCACAGACGAGGTTTTCCATGTCAGTCCCTCAACAGGCATCCTGGCTCCCTGCCAGGACCAAGAGTATCTGCTCACCTTGTGCCCTAAAGAGGTAAAGAGGACCCAGCTGAAAAAATAAATCCAGCAATCATTGTATCATTAGTAAACAATGTTGCATTTCTTATGTTTGAGTTTTAAAAAATACAGTTCATGTGATGAATGTGTTTTCTTAAGTTGAAGGATTACCACAGTGTCTGCCACTTAGTCCTGAGAGACATCCCCCAGCTGCCACCAGAGCCCACTGACAGCAGGTTGATAAATTTTAATATAACAAAATAAAATCACAAGGTCTCACACATGATGCTTACTAAACAGTGCCGGCCTTCTTTATTTTATTTATTTATTTGTACCTAACAAATTGTATAATTTGGGGAGATATAGCATCCTTCAGCCTGTACAGCCTGGCTCCAAGGTAACGAGCGTCATCATCATGGAGATAGAGGTCAAAGGGTCAGCGGAGCCTTATCAGATCTTGCTGGAGCCTTACGCCATTGTAATCCCTGGAGAGATTTTTATTCACACATCCACTTGCAGGCAGTTCAAGGTTAGTTTCTAATGGTGGAATTAAATCACGTCATTCTGCGCCCACGTCGCTATTATTAAATAATGTATTTTTTCTGTGTTGTACGTGCTCCAGATGTGGAACCACAGCAAAACCTTCATCTGTTTTCAATGGGAGAGAATCAACATCAGTTGTCATGTAATAGAAGTGGAGCCATCTTCTGGCAGAATAGGTGCATCACAGAGTGGATGTGCTTAATGATGCAAAAAAGTTGAACTTTTTAATGTTTGTATCTTGTTCTTTTGATTGACACTTCTTTCCTGGGCTGTATCCAGAGGAGAATGAATGTTTTGACTTCAGTCTTATTGTGACGGGAGGGAAAGCGGAGAAGATTGTGACCAGTTTGGTTTGCCACATACACCACCACCATGAGCCCGTCACTTTGGCTGTAGAAGTCTCCTTCAAAGTAAGCCTGAACCACACAGCATAAATGCATTACTATAGCGCATTGACAATCTATTTCTGTGACATTGTTATCATTCGGTGGTGTTAAATAGGGCCCCACAGTGACTCTCAGTGTGCCCAGCATTGACTTTGGACTCATAAGGCCCGGAGAGCAGACTCAGACCACAGTGCTCCTTACCAATACCACCCATTTGGAAGCCTCCTGGATCCTGGAGAGCAAACATCGAGACTCACAGGTACACAGGAAACAGGATCAAATGAAAGCTAGGCTGTTCATGAAGTTACTCCATATAAACAATCTGTGCTGCTGCTTAGATCTCAGGTGAGCCCAGCAGGGGTCTCCTGCCTCCCTTGGCCTCTTGCAATGTGGACGTGCTCTTTCAGCCACATTCCTGCCAGCTGTTTGAAACTGAGCTGGAACTGACTGTGGAGAATGGGACAGGATGGTAAGGAAGCAAAGTCACATAAGACACTATGGTTCCTCCTTTTAGTCCAGAAACACAAGCCACGAAAACCATATTAACCATATTAATAGGATGTGAGTAAGTAACAGCACTACCTGTATATTCCCAACAGTCACCTGTCAGTGCGAGCAGATGTTCAGTCATCGCACGTCTGTCTTCTGAACTGCACGCTGTTCTTCCCTGAACTTTATGTTGGAGCTCCTGCCACAGGCACCGTAACTCTTTTCAATCAGACCCTGCTGCCATCACAGTTCAGTTGGATGGTATGCAACACAACATTTGCTGTATTAAGTTGCATTAGAGTATGCAGTAAAGGGTACATATTATTGATGGGAAATAGATCTTTCCCAATAGACAAGTGAGCTAAATTGACCTTGTCTTTTAATAGTTATTGCTGCTTTGAACAGGCCCAGCTCCAGGGTAAACAAGCTTCACTGTGTTCAGCCACCTTTGACCCCTCCTCTGGTATTCTGGGACCTAATGTCAGCATGGAGGTCACAGTGACTTTTACTGCTCACACAGATGTAAGTGCTAGTCTGCAGCATTTTTTGAACGCACCTAAAGTTTGAAAGAAAACAGCTTAAAAAAGGGCAAAAAGGTTTATGTGTGATCTCGCTGCTAACATTTGATGCTTCATCCTCCTGTTTGTTTCACTTTTTTTTCTTGTAGCTCGAGCTGACTGAGGTCGCTGCTGTCTGTGAAGTCCAGGGAATGAACTCCCCTCTTGTTGTTGGAATTGTGGCCAAACCCAAGAAACTCAGTGTGTCTTACAGTGTGCTCGATGTCTGGTAGTGAACTTGCCTTAAAGCCTCGTATCTAAAAATCCACTGCATCAAATAACTCAGTTTCAGATACTGAAAAAAATGTTTTTTCCCTTTCTAGTCCAAATGGTCAGAGCCTTTCAACACCAGTACTTGACTTTGGAGATGGTGTCATTTTGAAGAGAGCTGTTAGCAAGCAGTTACTGATAACCAATCAAACTGCTATCCCCGCTCCTTTTACCATAGAGGCAGAATATTTCACCTGCCATGCCTCGAAGCCAAATAAGCAGCCAGAGAAAAGGTAAAGGGAGCTGAATTATTGATCAAAGTATAACTCTCCTTTGACAGAAAATCTGACACTGGCTGCATCTTAATCGCAGATTTGCATATGTCACGAATCCGCTCCACTCTGTTCAAGCTAAGAAAGTAGAGGAAAAAGCACACGAGGGTATGCATCATCTTCAGATCGTGCTTTTGAAATAAAGAAACGAGGAACTGATTCTGTGTTTGTTTGCTCGTTGCCAGCGTTTGTGAGTAGCCTGCTGGCTCACGGAAAAGGTGCCGCTTTTTTTGTCACGCCAAACACGGGGACACTCGGACCGTTTGAGAGTCGGGCTGTGGACGTGACTGCCTACACTGACATGTGGGGGGAGTACAGAGACCACCTCATATGCAAAGTATGTTGCCACAGTTTAAGCTAACAAATGTGACGTAACTGATGTAATAGACTGGATATAAAACATGAAAGTGGCTACTAAGTCTGAAAAGGTAAAGCCATTGTAGAACTACCTTAAACCTGCATTTCTGTTAATGGCCAGCAGGGGGGTAACCTGCGACACCCGTTTTCTGCTCTAAGACCTCAGAAAACATGTTCCTGATGAGTTTATGATGTCATTTAGTACATACTGATGTTCATTTTGTAAACTGTGGATAAAGCAGGGAGGGATTGTGGAGTGTGTCTTGATTTCTCAGTCAGATCTGCCCCTCACTTATCACATCCATCTTTTATATACAGTCTATAATTAATCTAAATAGTCTCTCGCTTTATTTTGGATCCAGGTGGGGGATCTCGAGCCTGTGCTTATTCCCATCCATATGACAGTGAAAGGCTGCCCCCTCTACTTCCAGATGACGGGCCCACGAGCACAGGACCAGAACCATGGACCAGTCATACAGTCTGTTCCACAGTCCTTTTCTCCAGCTACATATACCCATATTTGTGTATTTTTAATGAGCTGCTATCTTTTTTAATGAGAAATTCCTCTCCTCATCATTAGGTTTGGCACTCATGTATCGGGTGGTGACACCGTTTCTCGTTCTCTTCGCATCAACAATCCCACCATGTTTGGTAAGTTGTCTCAGTAAACACTGTGTGCTGGAAAAGAATTTAATGACCCTCTCGTTTCCTGTCTGCGGGAGTAACCGCATTCCAGCTTATTACTGGAATAAAAAATATCAAAGAGGATTTATGATAGAGCTTAATAGATCGACGTCAGATGGTACTGGGAAAACAGAGCTTTGGCTGGTAGCTGCTGTTTTGGTGCTTTTAGTTGTTTTCGAATGACTTTCAGTGCATTGAAAGTCTGTCTGTCCTCTCCATTGTGAAATCCTATTATCTGCTCATCAATCAACTGGAAAGTACTTTGAAATGCACTTGCCCGTAGGACAGGATCTACATAAATGCAGCTTGAAGCAATATGTTCTAAATGATCTTATGTAAATGTTTGCTGGGTGACAGATATTCGTTTGGACTGGGAGACTTACAACGTAGATCAGAACGACCGTAAACTGCTGGACCTTGTGGTGGTGTTTGGAGACGCTTTCCCCCTTAAAGATGCTGATGGCAACGAGGTGCTGAGGCTTTCTAGTCTAAATGAAACAGCATGGGGAAAAACACGCACCACAGTTTCTGGGGGAACAAGCACTTCTCTCCAAAGCTCGACTGTGAGTATATATTTAACACCACGATGCAGACGCTTAAAGATTTTATCACACGTCCTGTGGGAAAACCTTATAAATGCACATTTTCTTCTTTGAATGGCTCGACTTAGCTTTCCTCTATTGATTTCAGGATGTGGAAGAGGAAGAATATACGTCTGAAGATGAGCCTGGGGAAGAAGAGGAGACTTCTCTTTATCCCTCTCTTGGAAAGAAAAAACTCATATCTGTCCACATTAGGCCTCACATGGGCAACCTCTCAGATTACCCCTTCTGCATCACACCGCAACAAATAGTACGGTCAGAGGATTTTAGCCACATGCTTGTTGTCTTGTTATTTTGTCTGAGTAATGATGCTTTTCTTTGTAAATCTCAAGGTGATTCCAGCAAAGAGCAGCAGAGCCATCCATGTGTCGTTCACTCCTTTGACCCTTTCTGGGGCTGCTCGTGAGTCCAGATGTGTCGGCTTGGCTCTGGGTTTCATGAGCCTAAACTCTGAGGTAAGCTGCTTAATATGTGGAACAGTGTGATTCGATGTTACATCCTGGGAAATGCAAACAGTAGATAACTGTGATCCAGTCTAAATCCTTATACTTTATTGTTGTGTGTAATTCAGCTGGCTGCTTGTGTTCCTGGTAAAGTTGGGAGGGCTCAGGGTTTGGAATTAGAGCCTGTCAGAGTGGATCTACTAGCAGCCGTTCAGACTGCAGCGTAAGCAATTATATTCCTGCTATTTATCCCCACCCGGACACCTAATGCATCCTGCTCGATTTATGTTACTTAAATTAAAATAAGCTGAGGTTAGGTAAAAAGGAGCTCAGAGGTGGTCTGATTAAGTTACATATCTTCCTCTTGACTTCTTGTCGCTGCAGGCTTTTAGTGCAGATGGAGGAGGACGACGGGGTGCTGGAGTTTCGTGCTTTGGCCAGTGATTTACTGATCGCAAACTCAGACAACGAGGTAGGTCTGAGAAGTGTACAACACTAATCACCAGTGCTCTGACATGCAAGAGCACACATGAGATGTTGATCCCAAGGTAATTTTGAACAGTCTCTTTTTCATGTTTTTTTTTGTTATTGCAGATAGTAGTGTGTGAATTTGACATAACACAAAGCTTCCAGCTGAAAAACACTTCAGAGATGCCCCTTCACTTCAGCCTGGGGACTCAGCCTCCGTTTTCAGTGGTCAAACCAAAACCCAAAGCTCGGACCAGCACCTCCAAGAATCCTCCTTCTGGCGACAGTCAGTGTTTAGTGCTTAAGCCTCAACACAACATGCAGGTGCGATGAGTCATGGATGGAGCAGCATCATTAGAATTTGATTTACACAATTATCTGTGTAATTAATCCTCTTTTGTTTAAATACTAGGTGAAAGTGGCCTTCCACTGTTCGCTGCCTCTTCTGGACCATGTGGAACAGACAGATGAGGAAATCCCTTCTGGGGTGATGCTGATCCACGGTGCAAAAGGGCAGATGCAGCTGAGGTTCGAGCAGAACCTCCTGATTCACTACAGCAACAACACACTGCAGGTTAGGGACATCTGTTCAATGCGTGTATAACAGCTCAGTTAGGAGCTGCTATATGACCTCACATAGTCTATTTGCTCTGTGCAGACGGTGCCACTCTGCGCACATCTGGATCTTCCAGCACTGCGTTTATCTGCTGTCAGCGTCGACTTTAGCCTCTGCTATGTGGGCCAGACACAGACCAGAGAAGTAAATCTGTACAGCTGGGGAGGCCACATGTACTGGAAATCAGTTACAAGTAATCACAAATCAATCAGTTATCTCTTTATTGCCTAGAAATCTATCTTTCTATCTGAAGCCCAAATTTCTTTGCATAGTATGTCAGCCCTACTTGTGTCATTCACCCTGTGCAGAGTCAGGTGAAGGGGACTCCCATGTGTTCAGAGTAACACCTGACTATGGACTGCTCGGGTCCAAGGAGCACCGTGTCACCAGCAGCAGCCAGTGTCTTCAGATCAGCTTCACTCCCAGGTTTGCAGCGAACCATCGAAAGATTTT
>VOQK01018112.1:2875-15153 GCA_015052645.1 Benitochromis conjunctus
TTACCATTACAAAGAAGAGAAATGCATTCACAGTCTGTTACCTATCCCGTTTTATTTCATTGAAGAATCACTGAGGAATTTATGCTGCTTCAGATACTTTAAGACATCAGAAACAATCGCACCATGGCAAAGTGTAGTTAACGCTCCTGAAGAGACAAGTCAGTTGCCACATATGGTAATGAGGGTAACAGTAAATACAGCTGAAAGTGATCAGCTGGTCACCGGGTATGGCAGAACAACTCACAACTGGTTCAAGAGATCCACTCATTTCTATTAAATAGTAATATAAACACAGTTTTGTATTTTTGTTGCACCCTGCTATTAGAGGAACATTGTGTCATTCAAGAGGAAAATAAAAATGTGGTGGGCTTTAGTTTGTGCTGCAGACACACAGATTCAAATGAGTGTAGAGTTTTTGTCTGTAGGCTGATGACTATTTGTGCTCAGGTCAGGGAAAGAAAGGAAAAAAGTCTTCCCTTTTATTTGCCTCTGGCCTGTTTTTCCCCAAAGATAGGTAAAGTTTTTACACCGTGAATGATGTGAATACAGTTGGACTGTACCTGTGAGGTAGGGCTGGGAGCTGCTGGCTTTATGGCTGGGGCTGCTGAAGGGCCGGGGTGACCCAGGGTAACTGTCCTGAGACTTTGGGCTGCGACCTCCCAGACATCTCACCTCGCTGTCTGTCCCGTTCACCATCTCTATGAACTGTCTCACCCTGGGGAAAGATGGGAAGAGGTGAGGAAAGATTAAAAGAGAGGTGGTATGATAATAAAGAGGTGGAATAAGGTGAAAAAGTACACAGAGCAAAATCAGATGGAAATAGAGGAAATAAAGAAAAGGATGTAAAGACAGGAGGACAGATATAAAAAAAGAAGACAAAGTGGGAAAAAGTACATAACTTGGTATTTAGGTATAGAGCTACATATGTGAAAGATTGTTTTCTTTTCATTCTATAAGCTGATTGACAACTATGTTTGATTCCATCCAAGTTGGGCTGTAAGTAAGCCATTTTCAGAGCAATGCAGGAAATCTATATCTTATCCCCTTTTCTTTAAACATGATTATGAAATAATTCCCTCTCTATAAGTGAGGCTGTTTCAAGGTGTTTCACAGACAAAAAGGTTTCAGATTATGGCTTTATTAACTTCTCCAATGATGTTATCTATCTAAATAAAACATGTAACAAGTGTGAACAAGTGTGAACATGTAAAAGACATTTTACATGCAACCATGTTCTTACTTGAGCATGAAGAGAAGGTCTGGGTTCCTCTCCAGGAGGTTGGGGTACAGCTGCTGGGTGGTCTCAATGGCTTCACCCATTCGACCCGACAACACCAGCTTCTGGATCTCTGCAAACCAACAGTGAAATCACACATCAAGGTTTTGAATGCTACTGTTAGCGACCTCTACCTCCAGTAAGAAGGCAGGGTCGTCCCAACATCTTTCACATGATGGGTTCCATTAGGTTTACTTTCCCTGTAGGTTGCACTCAGATACATTGTTGCATCTTTATTTAAAAAAAATAATAATAAAAAAACCCCAAAAAACTATAAGCCCCAATGTTACTGTGTCACTTCTCCCTTATGGTTCCTGATGATCCGTTTCCTGTACAAGTACAGTCTGTATGGGGAAAAATGTGTATGTCATATACACTGATGTTTACAGTATACAGTTCTTGAGGTTAGTGTATTAGAAATCAGCATATGCTGGCTGACTGTCTCGCAGAGAGAAACCATACCAACCATTTTGGTTCCTTTATGCTTTTTAATTCTACAAAAACTGCACATAACCTGACAGTGTCAGCTTTAAAAATGGGGAGTAAGAAATAGATATAGAAACATAGGAGCACTCACTCTGCCGGTTTTTGATGGAGGCCAGCTCCTCATGCACGGCCTGATCGGTGGATTTGGCGAAGGCTTCAGCTGTGGCACAATAGCTGTGGTGAACCAGGTAAGAAGCCACCATCCTGATGAGACAACAAAAACCAAAATACACTGATCAGACATAGCAGAAGCAGATTTTCTACAATCACACTGCTTTTATTGCTTCGATTATTTGTTAATGTTGCTTCAGTAGAAGTAACATTAACTGAGCTTTTTCTGTCAGGACAGAATAAAAAGTGGTCCAACTGGGTTGAGTTTGAAAAGCAGGTTTTGTTTTTGGCCTGATTACACCCAAATTACAATAATTCTTGAACTGATTTCATTTCAGAACTTGGACCATGGCAATAGGATAACCGAGTCTGCTGACAGTCTAAAGCTGAAACAGCTACTACATACAAAACTAAAGTAGAGTTTTGTCTTGTTGTTTTTGTTTTCATGACTGAACTTCAACTCTTGAACTCTACGCTGGCCTCATTTGTGTAGCTTTCTCTGATCCGTTCTATCTGCTATGTCATAACTTTGCTCACCAAGTTAATTACTCAGCCTAGAAAATAAAATGATCCACTTTATTTTGTAGTGAAGTCACAATCAGTCATAAGCCGTCACTCCACAGGAAAACTGTGGGCTGTGGGTCCACTGTGGGCACACCATTGTGGTAAGGGGGAGGGGAGGGTGTCAAGTTAAAACAGGAAGTCTGTACACCGTGTCTCACAAATGAAAGTCAGTTCATGTTTGTTTTCACTTCCAAGTGTGTTCAACTGTTGTCCTTTCCACTTTCTTCATCTGACCAGTCTTTACTTCTCCAATGTTCACAAACCTGAACGACTAACTTCAAATTACAAGCACTTCAGTCTCATTAGCCAGAATGACCCTTTAAAGGTGATCCACTATGTTTTTCTTATTTTCTGTCAGATATAAATTTGTTACAATGATCAGTGCTCATTTTAAACATGGCCAATGTTTTAAATGAGGTCAGTGAATGCCCAAGAAATCCCTGTGAAGCATAAGCTCGAGATTCAGACTGCTCTAAACACTCCGTTTCAGACAGTTCTTTTTTTTAAATTATTAATTCTTAGCTCTGTCAAACAAAGGGGATATCCTTACATGGTCATCTGAGGCAGAGAAGCCTTGCTCACCTACTGTTCAAACTCTGTTCAAACTCTGTTCAAACTCTGTTCAAACTCTGTTCAAACTCTGTTCAAACTCTGTTCAAACTCTGTTCAAACTCTGTTCAAACTCTGTTCAAACTCTGTTCAAACTCTGAGTTCCCAGGTGCTGCTCCAAGCACCAGGATAATATAAATAAGGATTATTTTGAACTGTGAATAATGCAAAGCTACTCTGGCAGAGTTCAAGAATAAAAATATGCAGATGAATATGAGTATGCTATGTTTTCTTTGAATGCATGTGTCTGTGTCTGACTTCTCATTAATCAAATTAGAGGCGCGGCTAAACCCAAACACCCCATTACTATGTCGATGACGAGTTCCCTCAGTGCAGCAGAGCTTTTCATTTTAGGAATCCTCTCCACCGTTTTATTTATTTGTACACTGGGCATAGAATCTAAACCAAGCTTCATGCTTCAGGCCTCAAACTCAGGCAGTCTTATGACGAGACATTGCCACTCTCACCGGCTGATCATAATGCTACCGTTGTTCCACAGAGTCAATACACTGCACTGGTGTGAGATCAAAAACTTCCTGGTTCTATTCCTGCCTGTGAGGCGACATCTGAATAAAGGCAATAAGTCCCTTTATTCAATCCCACCCCCAACTCCAATCCCCATCAAATGAAGTTTAAATCCATTCAGGACAAGTAATCATAGCAACAGAGAGCTAATCCTCTCAGGCCACAGCATGAAGAGAAACCTAGCCCTGCATCTTTCTCTTCTGGATCACAGCTCCTGCTCTTCGATGGGGAACGGTTCATCTGGGCCATGTTATTAGTAGTCCTATCAGCATCCTTCTAAGACTTTTACATTATCCAATACAAGATGAACACTGATCAGTCGACAATAACTGATCAAAAGCTCTGGATGCAACATGAATTTAAATTTCTAGTCAGTTGTCTCCTGTTCATGTGAGCATAAATGAGTAAATATTAATGTGCTGCTAAACTGTCAGATAACAGGCCTGAGTGTGTGTCTGTGTGAACACTGTATGAGACCTACTGCAGTCACCATAACTCTGCCAGTAGATAAGCAGTTAACTGTGTCTATACAACTTGTAAAACACAAGTAAAGGCACACACTTTCACACCCATTTGAACGTTATACTTTGAACAAGTCTAGATGTCATTCATGCACCCACACCAACATCACTAGCTGAACAGGAAAAACAGTATCAAGAGTTAACATTTATTTTACGTTCCAACATCTATTTATTTATTAGCTTTTTACCTGCGAAAAAAAACAGCTCAAACAAAAGTGGGCTAGAAAATAATCCACCCACTCATATCAGATATAAAATTTGTTGATTAAGGCTTGCTATTCTGTTGATAATCCTGTACAACAAAGAAACTGAACATTATAATACTGTTCCTCATGAGCCTTAAATAGGTCAGCTTAGTCCCCCTTTGCTCTAATGTGTGGAAGATATCGGGAACATTCAGCATTGTTCACCCACACATCAGGAACCAAGTGGTGGTGACATTACATAGATAAAACTTTGGTATAGGAAACACATTCGCACATTAGCTTTTCACTTCTCCTACTTGTACTTAGACTTCAGAAATCATAACAGGGACATCTATTTGGAGACCATCTCGCTACAAAAAATAAAAAAATAAAAATAAAAAAACAAAAACTTTAAAAATAGACATATCAAAATCTTACATTTACTGCAAAGTTTGTTTTCCACAATTTTCCCAGATATTTTTTTTTCCTGAGGGAAGCAGGCTGAAGTCAACTTCTAGGTTATTCTTATAAATTAATTCCTGTGGCAGCCTATCTCTGCGCAGACATCATTATAAGTCAACAAAGCATGCTGAGTCTAATATCCCATAGATAAAAACAAAAAAAAACAAATGTATTTAACTTAAACTACATGCAAATAATTTGAGCCTTCTAACTGTCTTACTTCTGGATCATGGACTGCCACTCGCCCTCGCGCTCTCCGATGGGGAAGCGGTCGATCTGGGCCTGAATTTTTGTCCTCCATTCTCTCATGTAGTCTTCAATGTCAAACACAAACGGGTGCTGCCCGAAGTTTGCATCTACCACCTCCCCCGGAGTCTGAAGGCCCACGGTCGGGTACAAGTTAGGCTGCAGCAGAGAGAGATATAAAGAGAGGTAAGAGTGATAGAGGAAACAGAGTCTGGAATGCAATCTGGACAATTAATCAAAACAGGAAGAAACAATGAAGGGTAAAAACAGGAAAACGGAAAATCTCAGGAAATAAGCTTTTGTCTGCAATTATGCCTTAAAATGTGATTTTAGTAGCTGACAAAGCTCATACGTGGTAGGATGCTGACGATGTATCTTCTGAACAGAGAGCTCAGCTCAAAAAAAAAAAAAAAGAAAAAGCGCCTTATCGCATTCACTGACCATAATATGACTATCAGCTGATCGCCGAACTGACTTAATCAGGATTGATGACACTTGCCTTTTGATTAATTTTGCTTTACAGACAGAACTTTATTTAGTTCTGTCTGTCAACAATCCAACAAAGCATTTTATTTACTGATCCTTTTGATTATTGTGCATTTCACTCCATTTTATGAGGGTTTTTTTTTTGTTTTTTTAAATTGTAGTTTGTCCTCCAATACAGTACTAGTACTTAATAGTCCTGTTGTATTGACTCTGTCCCATCTGTTGCACTCAGCCTAGAGCAAATTAATTTCTACTAAAGACATAAACAATTAAAGGAATACTGTTGGATACTCTTTGGCTTACAATCTGAAGCATCTGTAAAGGGGAACAATTAATACAATTTAATTATAATATAACTGGCCAACAAACAGGGGTTCGGTCATTGAAAGGTCACTGCCTAAGGATCAAAAAGTTCATTTTCTGTGGATCAACTTTGACTGCTATTCAATAGCCAATTGATGCTATGGCAATACATCGGAGTACATCTACCAATATTCTATATAAACACTGACAGGTTTGCTGACTGTGAACCAAAAACTGCTTTAGAAATATATATATATTTTTTAATCCCTGATGAGACAAACAGTGATCAGACAGAGTTAAAATGAAAAACACTTAAGATTTGCATATCTGGTTGTACTGTCCTACTATTCTACCAATCACCAGAGCTCTGGTTTAATCAGGCAATTGTGACTGACAAGGCACATTCACTGTGTTGTGTTGGATTGCTACAAGTGTCCTTAAATTCATACCAAAATACCAAAATGTAAAACAACAAACAAAACAAAACAAAACAAAAAAGACAGATAACAAAAACTTTTTAAAAAGCTAAACTTTAAGTTTGATTTAGGGTTAGGAGTCGGGAACAACACAGCTGATAACAGCCCACGTAAGAACAGCAGCACAAAGCCGTGTGTGTCTCTCAGAGTTGTCTTTGTCGTGGTTCAATAACCAGAAAGGTCAGCTGCGTCGAGGTGACGCACTTCACTGCACAGCTCTGGAGGAACATGAATGTCTGGCTCACATCCAAGTCTGTTTGGCTGCTCAATGGATTATTGTTTTAGCTAAGACTCTTATTTTTCTTCTTCAAAAACAGCCGGCACTCGTTTTCATTTGCTACCAACCAAACAACAAGTGTCTCCCTCAACATCCCAACTCTGGTAACGTATGCATGAATCCCACTGGAATCAAGAGTCAGTGGTGTGGGAGTCATTCACATAACGGAGAATAGGAGCTGACCGTGTCGCCTTATTATGAAACAAAGGAGTACTCAAAACTCTGGTTTCTCCTGAAAAAGTGGGCCATTATTCTCAAGTCTCGCTCCATATTTTTGGACATTCTTGGCAGCCCCTCTGCTCACCTTTCTGTCTGGGAAAAAAGAAAAAAGAAAACAAAAGCAACAAAGCATTTTAGCTCCTCCCCCTTCAGGGCAAACCATTTGTGGTTCGCTGCTGCTTGCAAACAAAAGTTTTAAACAGCAGGAGGTTGGGGCTTCTGTGCTCACAGCTGGGTGCCTGAGATGGCAATATTACGGTTATCTCCTCTGCCTGACACAATGCACAGTAAAGAATAGGAAAAACAAATAAACAAGCAAACAAACACACCCCACAAAAAAGAAGCCTGAGCTTCTGAGTTTGGCTCATACACTTATGTCATCATTAAAACTTTGGTCATGTTTAATATGTGAATTTGCCACTGTAATTGGAGTTTGTTTGGAAAAACAAACAAAAAAAACAGCTAATAAAGTCTGCTGACTTTGTTTTAAAAAGCTTTGTATAAACAGCAAAGATATTCCTGCTAATATCAATTTATATCGTTTTTTAAATCTGTGCTTTGTTTTGCTGTTTTTCTATTTTTCTATGTTTCTCCCCACATTCAAGGCCTACAACCTGCACTATATGCTTTACTACTGTAACATTGTTCATCCATTTGTGGAAAAAAATGAAACCATAGTACAAAAAGTGTCATATAAAGCTGTGTCAAACACCTGACAACTCTGAGTAAAGCCTCTTAATAGATGTGAACTTCTGAACTTCATAACGTAAATACAGAAAGTACAGTTCATTTGCTTTAAACACATAATACATTTCTAATAGAGAACATTCAAGTGCCTGTTTATGGTTGGATAAAGCCAAAGAAACTAGCCAAAGGTTACACAGACACCACAATCACTACAGATGTGACAGAAGAAGAAAGGCCTTTTCAGTTTGACAGTGTTTCAGAAAAGCTGACAGTGTGTTCAGAGCTCCCTAGTTTTCCAGCCTCTAATCCATGTTGCATAGTTAAACATTTTGACTGCAGTGGACATTCTGTGGGAAATGACACATTTAATTTCCATAAATAGCCTCATCTCCTACAGCTGTGCTAATTATGGAAAAGATTACTTTACAACACAAAAGTGAAGAAAATCTGAGTACTTACTGGTAGGTCTGTGAAGGCAATACCTGCAAAGGAAGAGAGAAACAGTCAGCATCAAAGACAAGAGTACTTTCCATTTCTACACATAGTGTGAGGCCACAGTTCGTGTGTTTACATGTGCTGAGGTAATCTGGTTACTGTCATCTTTCTGCAGTTCATAAATGTCACATAAGTGAGAAAGACTGTCCACTTTCAGGGTGAAAGAACCCCGACAGATTTAACTATGAACCCTGACTTCTAATGATGAAGGAAATTAGCCAAAGTATCACTACAGCATTATCTAAAAGATAAACATTTCTATAGATTAAAAATGATATTGACGTACTGCAAAGCCTTCACATTAAAAGACTTTTGGCAGGTCTGCTGGATGCTTATGAAGAACATACATACATATAAACATATGTGTACATTGCTTTTACTATCGAGCTTTGTAACATTCCTTTGCTGTGCAGTAAAGGAAAACAATTATTTAAAACAAAAAACCAAAACCAAAACCAAAAAAAAAAGAAGACATTTTTAACTTGGCTTTACACCACTGTTTCACGTACAGAGGAGAAACTGGTACCACTATATTATGCAAATACTTGGCATGCGGTAAGAAAAGAAAAGGAAAAAAAGTCTAATTAACACAGAATGATTAATTTATAAAACAAACAAGACAAGTCATAGGAACATACAAAAAAAGAGAGCAATATATCACAAGCTGGATTTGCTGCAGTGGCCTCTTGTTTTGTGTTTGGCTCAATTTCTGAGAAATTATTTTAGCCATGTTTGCAAAATGAGATTACATCATGGCAAAGTTTCTCCTCTGAAAATATTTTATTTTCCAATCCCTTTGTGAGAAATTAATAACTACACAAATGTAATCAAAAGGTCACCTAGGTAGTCTCAGAATACAAAGCTTTGGTGAGTGTGGGATAAAAGGGACATAAGTGAGCCAATCCTCCATCTGCTGCAGGTTCTGGTCAGAGTAACCATCCAGCTACAGCTACACTAGCACTACAGGACAGAAGCAAGACTACATTCAAAAGCTACAGTTCAAGGCGCTGCAGTCTGAGTCAGTCTGAGATTCTTTTGGGGAAGGAGGTGAATAATATTGCAGTCCAACAAGAACCTGGCCAGTGAGCCAGCCATTAGGGAAAACATAAGACAGGAAGAGTTGGAGTTTACTGGTTAGCAGCAACTGAACTTTAAAATACAAGTGGGCAAGCAGTGGAAAAAATACAGTGGACAAGCAGGATTGTCCACAATAAAACGTTTTTTTTATTTATTTATTTTAAACCTCCTGCTCATCTCTCACCTATTGAGAGAAATGCCATATCTGATTAAACATAATAAAAAAAAAACCCAAAAACCCATTGGAAACACTGCAGTCCTTCTGCAAGTTCATACACAGACTACTGCATAGCAGCATTATTGAGTATTATTTTCTGTACCTAGGCTGTGGCCATTCTTTGTGTAGAAGCAGGTGTTGTTGATGAGGTTAACGCAGCAGCCAATCACATCGCCTGTTGTAAACGTGGGTCCATAAGGTTGCCCAGTGCCAGACGAGCAGAAGGAGTGGCCATCATCTCCATGGTAACCATAAGAGTGCTTGTCCCAACCTGTAGTAATGCAAATGAAAAGTGAGAGAATATGAGGTGCAAAAAGTGTTAAAACGCAGCACTTCAATCTCAGACTCAACAAAGAGAGAGAGACACACGCACGCACGCGCACACACACGCACGCGCACACACACGCGGTCTGAATGATAATGGTCACAGTCTCACATTATAAATATTTCTACAAACCCATGTTAAAACGTATGGTGCAGGAAAATAATACTTTGCAGCTGATTAGTCACACAGAGTAACGTCTTATGGTTGAACACACTTGTGTGTTAGTCATATGCAAAGTCTAATTCCCTGTTGCTCCCTTTCCAACCAATCAGTGACCTACCAACAGCATTGTCCATGTCGAACCATGTGCTGCTGGGTTTCCTGTAGGAGTGTGAGCGAACCTGTGTAGGTTACATACCCATAATCCTTCACTCTGCAAAGCCAAGTCTAAGCAAAATGATCCAGACACGGTGCCATGCATTCGCTTTTAGTTTCTGCTTGACAAAATGGGTGATTTGGTTTCAAACAGCTTTATGGTGCTAGTCAACTAATGGGATGCATCTTATAATGGAGTTACAGCACTGCCTTTGTGCCTGTTTGCGTAGGAATTTGCCTGCACAGAGGGGTATGCAACATATGCAAACATGTTTACATACAAGAACAGAAGATGCATGGGAAAAAACAAACATAAAAACCAGCAAAGATCACAAAATAGCATCAAACACACAAACAGTGGCTGCTGTGGGTATTTTTCATTATTGTAAACACTGTTTCTCTTCAAATTTTTTTTTTTTTTTTTTAAATATCTTCACTCTTTTCAATGACTGGATGAAAAAACAACAGCACAAGCACAAATAATCCACAGACCAGCTGTTAGTGGTACCACCCCCCTAAGCCCAGCCCGAGTAACGCTTAACAGCTACAACATAGAAATGATGCTCTATACATGACCAACACACTACTATACATATGCCTTTAGCTTCAGACTGCAGTGTACATTGCTCAGTATTTATGTACTTATTTATTTTATGGAAGACTCAAGCAATACGTCACAGTTTAAATTACTCAGCCCTAGGGTCAGAAGTACAATGTGGATACAACTTGGCCCCTGTAAGTATTGTAAATATGACTGATCTAGAACCATACTGGCACTGACGACACAGGAGGTCAAAAAACACAACATAATGTTTTCAAAACTTGTTTTGTGACAAATCACACCAAAAGCTAGACTACTGAGGAGGACAACAGTACTGTGAGCAGGCCTGCCAAAATGGTTAAAATGCAGTGTGATTAAACAAAAATACTGCAGAGGCAGTGTCAAAGCCTTTCTGAAGTCATCTTGCCACTCAGCAGCAATCATAAAATCTTTCTGGGAACATATTTAGGGAGAGTTATGTAAATTAAACTTTAATTTTAATGGTCACTAAGACACAAAAAGTACACGTGTAGAATCATCAGTAAAGTCTGATTTGAATACATGCCCTAAAATATGAACATAAAAGGCTTTTCATCTTTGCTGTGGCAGAGTTCTCCAAGATTTCAATTTGTGTCATCTCTTTTCTTTTCTAATCTAATTATTAGTCAGCACCATTGCCTCAAATAAGACATGAAATAAAAACTACCTCTATAGATATAGAAAGTTTAACCCGACTCTGACATTTCTGAGTGTTTACAAACATTTCCCTACCAACAAACTTCATTAGGCCAGAAATTCGCATATTCAGTCTAAACATAGACATGCAACGTCATAATTCCAATGCTTCAGTAAACACTGGTGTAATATCATGACCTGGATCAAGAATCACACAGTGCTGAGAGCAGTAGAGCTGAAATATCCTCACTTAAAACAGAACAAAAAGGCAGATGTATGTGTCCACACCTTCACCCACAGCCCTGTACTGTGAGCCAGCAACAACAAAGCTGCAACAATTCAATGCCTTGCTCAAGGACACTATGGGAACTGAACCTGGGAAATCAGTACTCTCAATCAGTGGAACAGCTTGTTGTTGTTTTCATGCTGACTACAGAAAGACATAGCTCATTCAGTTTCTTCCAGAAAACTGGATGTGCTACCAGAATTAGGAGATTTCATTGTTTAAGCTTCTGTAGACTGCAGGCCATGTTTGTTGTGATGCCCCTTACTTTACTGTAAATAAATTTTTTTGTGGTGAGCATAAAATAGAAGAAAGAAAATTACTGCTGAGCAAAGGTTTAATGTGAACAGAATACCTGTGTGTATTAAAACCTGGAATACTCTCAGCTGGAAGATTTTGCCCAGTATTTGTTTCTCGGGAGACCAAAGGGGGATGCAGCCTCTGCTGCAGCACAGAGTACTTTGGGGCTGTTTTAACATTAGAAACCATGTGGCAGGATCCGGTGAGTTACTGCCGAGCTGCAGGATTAATCCTGCTGTTTCCACAGTCATCACTGCAGGACAGTACTCAACTCAGCAGCACTCTGGCATCATTTCTTCACAATTACTGAGTTTTCATTAGCATTTATCCATCAGCTGAGACTCTGCGGTTGGCACTAGGCCTGCTGTTATCTTTGTGCAAAGAGACTGGAGCTCCTGGGTGGGTCCAGTTTCTAAACTGGTGGTGGGGTATCTGGGGTCCTGTTTGGCCTGATAACCTCAGGAAAGTGCAGGGTTGACGTCTGCAGCGTCCCCTTATTAATGATATTCATGACATTTTCTTGTACATTTTCTTGAAGCAGATTAAAAAAAAAACTACAAAAAAAACTACAAAAAAAAAAAATAAAAAACAACAAAAAAAACAACAAAAAATAAATA
>VOQK01018116.1:16187-31706 GCA_015052645.1 Benitochromis conjunctus
TTAAACGAGGACTGCTGGTAACACACTCACTGTAGTACTGCTACTGCACTAAGTACACGCTGCAGTTAAATACTTTTAATATGACACAGTGCATTTCTAGGGCAGGCTTTGACTGTTTGTAGTACTTCACTGTAAAAAATTATTTTAGCACGCAGCCTATTAATAGTTCTCCTATAAAAAGAAAAAGAAACTTGCAGCCCACTGCAGGATACTGAGAGCTGTTAAGGATTACAGCATTTCACAAGAACTGCTGACACAACTAGGACCTTAACTCATTAATTACACGCAGTAAAAGTACATCAATCACAAGTACTGAAAAATACTAAACATATGTCTGCTGTAGTGTTTCTATAAGTACTAACACTCAGTGGCAGCAGGGTGGTTTTACCTGGAGCCTAAATTAGTGATGTGACTGTGTAAGTGTGTTATTATCAGCTGTGGTATTAGTGGCTGATAAAAAGTGATTCAGTGTTAGTTAGTAAAATAATAAATGAAGTCATGACCAAAATAAATGCAGTTTTTAACAGAATACTGACATTATTTTCTTCATATGTACACTCGTCTGCTTTCAGATCAGTGTGGGAGTCTTTCCTGCACTTATTTCCAGTCTCCTTAGTTTCTCCCCACACACGGAGTGGAGTAGACACATTCATCCAGCTCACCACTGCACGTATGTCACCATGAGTCCAATAAAAGCGAGAAATACCTCCAGGCTGTCAACTCTCTGTTAGCTCTGCTGCTGATGGTGGAGTAAACATTTCCATCGATACCCAACATCCAGATTTTTGAGTCAGGATCAGGACACATCGGTGTGATTGGAGATTTTATCGAGTATTAATGTTGATTCAGATGAAGAAAAAGTATTTAAGGGAAAATAGTGTTGATTCCTGTGGATCTGGGTCCAGTATTTGCGTTTTTCTGTTTTTTTATTAATGTGAACTTAATGAATTCACAGATTTTTGAAATGTTATGCATTAATTGGACAAAGCTGCAGCTTTACGTATAGATGAGAGGATCCATTTGCCTCATGTTATGCTGCTGTTTTTAGGACTGTCCCAATTGTTTACTAGAAAGTCATATTTACTCTAGTGTATTAGAAACTGTCCTATTTCTGTCCTGTCTGTACTTTTAACCATATGTTGCACTGACACGCTGACGAGAAGCACCATGTCGAAGAATTCCTGGTGTTGAGATCAATATTGGAGGATTTCTGTGAGTTCGACTCAGATTATCTGTGCTAATCTCCTTCAGCCACTCGAGAAGTGTCCAGTAATAAATGAGGGCAAACGCACATCAGTTATCAGACATTGATGGACAGCGAGGGCGATCACGCCGGTCTGACCGAGGTGATCTGACACAAACTGTCAGTCGTCTGTCAGTGAACGCAGAACTTGCTGTTGTTTCTAAAGTAAAGTCACCCTGACAGCTGAGTCTAACATCTGTAGTCCAGATTTTATGTTAGTCTAAGGTTTTGCTGGCTTTAACCTCACAGGCAACACATCACGGTTCTAGTTTAAGCCTCAAATGTGGACAGATGCTGGCTGGATACCCAGCGTTCAGACATTCATCATCCCCAGGGGATTATTTTTAACTTTCGGTATTTTCTCTTCCATTTACTGGAAACCGTCCTCATAACTTTCTAAAGCTACTTGGTATTTGGTATTTAGCTGTAAGTTACAAGATATCACTGAGAAAATGCTCCACATGGGACATTGAGAAAGAATGGCATTGTTATATTTGTGTTTTTAAAAAGAAACTACGTATTAATGTATTAGAAAAGCTAAATATTGCCCTTAAACTGATATGTCTTTCTCTTTTTCAAAGGTAACCTTCACAGCTGAATTTTTACTCATGCTTTATGCTTGGAAAGTTCCTTATCTATAGAAGAAACCCTAATATACCACTTGTAAAATCTGCAGTTTTCTCTATTTCATGCAGTGCAGACACAGAAAGAAAAGCACATCTCAACCTTAGTTGAATTTCCATCTCAGTGACTGTCTGTGCAGAATTAGAACATTTTAAGGTGCAACCTACATTTCTAGTAAAGGAATCAGGTTGTAGATAAAGTTCTATGAGATGGTTTATCTCCAGAAAGTTCCTGTTCAGATACTTTATAAATTTAAGATCAGGTAGACATTTCTTTTTAGCGTTTTCCAGCTGTCACTGTGAGCTGCAAGCGAAATACAGCCTTATTAAGCTGTTATCCAAAGGCAGGATGAAGTGAGAATTTGAGACTTTGATATGCAATGAAAAGGTCAACCTCAAAATTTTAGTTGAGCTTGTCATTGTTTTGTTGTGATGTATTTAAGAAAAACTTTTCAGTAATGGCCGATGTTTCTGGTGGATCCAACCAGTTACAAACAAAGTTCTAAAGGATTCTTTAACCCTTGTATTGTGGAAATTCATATTTTTGGATGGACCTTGCAGTGATGATTGTTATTTTTCCTGCCAGATTGATGGACCATGGGCAAAGTTAAAGCCTTAAAGCTTTTATCCACTTCTTTGAAGTGGGAGACACTTCAAAGAAGTGGAGGAGAGGTTAATGTGTTGTAATCTCATGATTCTTATAATACTACAGATATCTGGAATATACATACAAAGATAATTCTAAAAAAGATGATGTTTAATGTAGCTTTAGAAGTGTCTCCCAGTCCCAGCGCAATGGTTAGCATGTTTTGGTTCGTGCAACTGGTCCGTCGGGTTATTGTCTCCCCAGAAATATTTCTGTTGTGTTTTTTCCTATTTCCGTTGTGTTTTGTGTCCTTTTGCAGCGTTTTTCTTTTTGCAGGTGTTTTCTGAAGTTGCAGTCTGTTTGGCCTCTCAGGGCCACCGTAGTTTTTTCCCCTTTTTAAATTTCGACTGTTAGCCAGTAATATCATCCTGCTTATAAATTGGTCAGGCTCAAGATGGAACATGGAGTGCTTGATGCTGTTTTTCAGTATTTTGAACTTCACAGGAAATCTTTTGATAGAATGGCAAAGTTCCAATCCTGTTTAGCTTTTATCTAGAGGAAGACACCCAGCAGGAATTTGACACGATGAGCTTGAATAAGTCAACATTTTGTCAAGTTCGTCATCATTTTGTTGCTTTTTTGATGTTTCAACTGACTAATTTACCTGCAGCTGCATCTTGGTAACTTCTAAAGCTATTTTGCATTGTCTTGTTGCTGAATAGGGGGCCACCGCTGTGCAATCAGAGGGATGATTGCTGTGGGAAGAAGGCAGTATAATTACTTTGTGAGATATTTTTACTGAAAAGGAGACGAACTTCCATCTATTACCTTCAGTCTTAATAAACTCCACCGCCATCAGAAACATATTGAGAAAACACAACCAGCCAATCAGTTTTTGTATTTTCAGCTTTTTGTTCGTGTACCGAATCCGTCTATTATTTTGAGGAGAATCTTTTTTTCTCACAGACGGCGTCTCTGAATCTCCTTCTAGACGTCTGAGTTGCTTCATTTTTAAACTTTTCTTCGATTCGTATGCAGCAGGTCGGTCTGGTGTTCTGCTCACTGGCAGCTGTTTCCCCAGTTGGTAAAGCCAATCAGCATTCTCCTGCTTCGGAGCCAGAGAAACAGTGACAGAAAAATGGCAATGAGCCTGAATGAGATCGAGACAGCTGTGCAGGTTTTGTAAGTTGAATTCCCCAAATAACAACTCGTAAATCTTCATGTTTCTTCAGATATCCTGGTCACGGATTCTCCGTCTTTAAAATGGTTAAATTAGATTGAATAAATCGATATTTCCATTTAGCACTCCTGGTGCTCTCAGAATACAAAATTACCCTTTAAAAACTTCTCGTTGGGTTCGAATATTCCTCTTCTTGCTGTACATGGCAGAAGAAAAAAACATGACCTTTAGTTTTGACAGAAACTCAAACATATTGTTTGAAATCACAGCTCAAAGCAGCCTGAGGCCTTTTTTGATTGAGTTACTCATTTATTTTGATTTTTGTTCTTGTTGTCATGACAAAGTGTCCACCTTAGGCTGCTTCAGTTCACTCGTGCTGCATCACTTTCCGCTCTGGATTGTTAAAAGTGTTTGCACAGCGTTTTGAAGCCACCAGGACTTTTCATGGTATAAATTACAGGCAGCCACAGCCTGCACTCCGAGCTGTTTACTGTGGATGATAAATTCATACCGACCTGATTTATTTGGCTGTTAGCTTATTGCATCATTTTGGAATAATGTTCATGCATTATGGAGACTGGAAGTCCAAAGTCATGTGGCAGAGAGCAGGTCTGCTCCGTCATTCACTAATCTACCTCTTAATAACACATCAATCACAATACTTGGACATTATTGCAGCTTTGTGATCTCTTGAGTGATGAAGCAGTCTGACTTTTATCAGATCTGCAAAGACTGACTGATTATTTTTCATGTACATTGATATTTATTTTCATGCCCAAGGTCATTGTTTGAGTCCAGTAATGAGCCGGGAGAGAAGTCGCTGCCATCGCTCATTATTAACATCCTGACATATAAAAGATTTAGACTTTTCTCTGTGCCCACACATTTTTAAAAGCTGCAAGTATTGGCTAAAAACTGACGCTAACTGGGTGTCAAGATGCAGCAATACGAGCTGCTACTCCCCCTGCAGGGATGTGGAGTCCATCAGAGGCTGTGCAGAAAGCAAAATCTTCTCTCCAGCATGGAGATATAGTTGGACACGTTCAGCAGGAAAGGGCAGGACTTGGATTTGGGATAAGTTGACCAATGTGGCACAAGGCCATCTCACAGGCTGGGCCAGTAAACCAACTGGGAAAAACTGAAACACCACAAGCTCAACTGGAAGGATCTCTGGGAAATGGAAGGAAGCAGACGCGGCTTTATAATCAGAGGCACCTAAATATCCTCCCTACAGCCCCTACTTCTATTACTGAAGTGGAGACGACCATATGTATGCTCTCTGCCAAACTCTAGCAACTCCAAGGCAAAAAAAGCCTCTACCAAGGCCGCAACACACAGACCTCATGTTGCGATCATCTTTGCAGAAGATATTAGACATTCTGGAACTAACCTACTTTGGGAATCTGCAGTTGAAGAGGCGTATGAGCGGGAAAACTTGTCATAATAACAGCTCAGGCAGAACCTTCCTGTGGAGGTTGAGTGTAGAGGGCTTATTGTCAAGACCAAAACTCCTTAAGAGGATGGGAGTGCGAGGGCAGGCCTTCTGAGACCACTGAGTGAAGTAGTGACTGGTTGTGGATCAAGAAAAAAGACGCCAGGTGTCATGTTGAGCCCTCTGGGGGTATTGTGGAAATAAAATCAATGAAATACTGAGAATGGAAGATGCCCATCTGACGACCCTGATGAAGCAGTTACTGCTCAGCCACTGAGGACACCAGGCAGGAAGTAGTGCTGATTACTCAAAGGATCGAACCATCGAGTCCTATAAGCTCCTGTATTTGTTTTTAAATCCTTAAATGGTCGCTACCCCGAGCTCTCAGGTCATCTGACCAACTGCTGCTACATATACAGAAATCTAAGTGGAAGCTCAGAGGGGACAGGATTCTCTATCACTGCCCCGAGGTTATGGAATAATAATAACCTTTGCATGTTAAACAGTCACCGCCACAGTCCATTTTTAAAACTCATCTTAAACACATTTATCCTCCCAGGCCTTCAAACCAGCATGATACATTCAAATAATTTTATTTTTACCTTAATCCAACACTCGGTTAAAAACCCAAGCAAAACATTCAAATTTACCTCACAGAAAATTGGACAATTACAAGTAAAAATTGTTATTTTTCAACAAATCAGCTATTAGAATCGGCGCAGTCCGCTAACATATCCATCACTAATCATGTGTTCTCCTCCTCCTGCAGGTGGTGTCGGTGTTGCGTCCGGAGGAGATGTTCGAGTGCGTGTTCACGTGCGGAGCAGACTGTAAGGGGACGTCGCTCTACCCCTGCCTGCAGATCTTCGTCAACAACTCCGAGTCCAACTCTGTGGCTCTGCTGCACTTTGACGAGCAGCAGCTGGTCCTCAACCCAAAGGTAACGACACCTCGTTTTACTGTGTGACGTGAAGGCGTGAGCGGCTTTTTTAAAATAATTTTTATTTAATCAGTTCGGCTCTGATGATGCTGAGCTGCTGTCCTGATAGTCCAATCTACTTTGGATCCGCTCTCTAGTCATGAAAACAGAGACACTCATCATGTTTCAGCGCTAAAGAGGATTTTATTGAACCTATTTATTTCTTTCATTTACTTTTTTAATTAGTCCTCACATCAGATAAGCTGCATTCTCCAGGTTTTAAGCATTTAATGTCAGCTAATTGATTAATCGATTAATCCTTTCAGTCTATATGACAGCTCATTCTAAGTAGTTTATTAGAAATCAGCTGTTCCAGCTCTTGTCTCAGACTAATCAACAGCCAGCCTTTTTGAACATTTTCTGCCGATCATCTTTGTGCAAATTCATCACGTTAGTTTTATTAACAGCTGATCATCCTTAAGGTGTGATCAGAAAGTTTGGGTAATGAACAATACAATAATAGTAATGTCATTTTACCCACAGTCACCTTTAAAGTCATCGTCACATATGGAAGCGTTGCCGCTACTTTCAGATCACTTCCTGTTCACTTACCGTGTGCACTCGGTTGAGGGCTATTGCTAATGTTTAGAACTGGGTCTTCTTCTACAGCCCAGAGACCAAACAGCAGGTTTCAGTCAAAAAGTTGCACAGTTTGCAGTCAGGACCGCTGTTGTTGTTCTCCGGTTTGTTTGTGTTTTTCAGGATTTGTCGGTTTCAACGACCCAGCTCAAAAGGTGCAGACTGACACCTCAGTTTAAACAAACATAGGTTTTACTTTGAATTTTTTAATAAGCTCAGCTAAAACAATGCCCAAAGAGCATAAAGGAAAGCAGTGGTGTTCTTTAAAACTAACATCATACATGCCTTTATTCACACACACATTTATCAAACTCGTGAAAGGTGATTAGAACCACACAGGACATAAACCCAGGTCTCCAGGCTCAAAGTCCCATATTTGACTAATGCCAGTGCTAGCTCTGTATTAAAAGTGGACTTTTGTGTGGAGATTTAGAGCAGCTCAAACTACAAAATAATAAGAGTAAAGTTGCCAACTACTGAAGTACTATGAGTACTCAGATTTAAAGTTGTAATGTCCTGATGCAAATGCAATAATCCACTCAGTGTGTGAATGAAAGATTCAGAGTGCCATTAACAACCAGCTGATGGTAAACACCGCACAGCTGCGTGACTCCAGGTCTGAGGGCCGGCTGTTTACGGACATGTTTGAGACCCTCCGGGTTTCCACTTTAGCTGCGTGGGTCATGAAAGAAAGCACATCCATGTAGTCAGGTTTAATATCTGATGAAACCAAAACAGCTGAAGCTTTCATAGCAATGACACACAGACATAATCTGGATGTGTCCACATACTTTTGGATAAATAGTGCAGAAAACCCCCCACGAGGGCCAAAGGGACAATACGCAACAAAATAATCAAAAAGCAACAGAGATAAACTCAGAAGTCTGTGCTGCTGCTGCTTCTTCTTCTTCTTTGGTGCATGCCTGGGCCGTCGCTATGGCAACAGAGTAAATATAGAGGGGAGAGACGGGGCGTCATCGATGCTGCTCAGTCGCCATAGCAACCCATGATGTGGAGATGGAGAAACGGAGAGAGAGCGAGAGAGAGAAGTCACGCTTCATTCAGAAATCCTTTAATGTCGAGAGAGAGAGGCTGAAAATTGGAAAAGGACTGATGTCGCACCGCTCGTCGGCTCGGTGACCTTTACATGTAACTGACAGAGGGGTGGGGGAGGATTGGAGGGGAGGGTTCCTCGCTTCAAATAGAAAATCTTCACTGCTCCGCCTCCTTCAACCAAAACATCATTAACATGTTGGCAAAAAGGCAAAAATTAGCTCATTGGCGGGTCCTCAGCCTGCCTCACAGGCGTCATCAGCTCCTCTCAGATTTCTCAGTGTAAACATCCAGATTCATAACGGAAATAATAAGCACGTGTACGTCACACAGGTGTACAGCGATTATAAACAGACAGGTGCGCCAAATAAAATATGATTTCATTTGATCTGACCAGCTGTGGTGCTCACTTCCTCCTCCACGGGTTTGTTTTCAGACCCTCTTATAGGAGCTTTGTAGGATTCATAGTTAAAAATAAGCCTTATCTTATCCTGGGCCTCGAGCAAACAAGCTATAAGACAGCACAGAAGGTGGGTGGGGCTTCTGTGCCCAAGATGACCATCTTAGGGTTATATCTTTGTGTGACATCAAAAAGATCCAAGAGGGAAAAAAATAAAATAAAATTGAGTGTTCAGAGATGTTTGAATATAATACCAGTGCTGGTTGTACAGTCGCCATGTTCCACATGGCTAAACGGGGGCATCTGATTGGAAGAGTGGGGCGGTGGTTTGATCACGGGCTCCTCCAATGACCAAGTTTAAATGTGTGAGTCTACTGTGAGTACAGTAGTCCAAAAGCACTTAAACAAAAAAGTGATTTGTCATTAAAAACCTATTTGAGTGCGGAGTTTGGGTGGATTTGCAGTTAGATAGTTATAGTTGAAATTTGAATTTTACTCTTTGTTCAAGAACAAAGAGAAACCAACAATAGCTCCGTATTTCTGTTCTTGGACTTTACTACAACTTTTCCTGATCCACAGTTCAAAATAATCCTGAGGGGGTGCAGCCCCTCAGTTAATCCTCAGTCTGATGCGAGCTGTTTTACCTCACATCTGTTTGATTCCATCCTCACTTAGGCTAAATTTCCTAAGACTGACTGTCCCTCATAAACAGGTGGTAGGTGGTGCGCCGATGACTGACATGACCAAATGAGGAAATCCCACCTCTATGACATCATACAGAACTAATAGTAGAAAAAACGGCCTTAAACTGAACATTTAGAGCAGTAATTATTGATGTCATATTTCTTGTCACTGACAGCAGATTAACACTAAACTCTGAGGTTAATTTTCATTAAATTTACTGTCTGTATGAAATAAACATAATAAAAGTTGTTTATCGATCCCAAATTTTTGTTTTCCCGACAAAATTGTTTTTAAATTAAGCAATAACTAGAAGATGATTAGAACTTCGAGGAGGTGTTATCCAACTGTCTTTATGGACATTTTAACATTGTTAAAATGTTAAAACCCTGAGTGTAAGTTTGATAACATTTGAAGAATTTTACAAATTTATCAACAACTGTAAAAATTTACAAAAAGTTATAGAAATTACAAAATTACAAACATTCCCCAATTTTTGGAATTTTCACATTTCTAATTTTGTAAAAACACAAGAAAAAAAAATCAAACAACACAAAAAGACGTGTTTAGTTTTTAGGTGAAAATTAGTTCTGTGTCTGTGATCCATGCAGTCTATGGATCCAGCTGATAACATCAGCTGATAACTTAGCACTCCAGCTTGTTCAAATACGGTCACTTCTGGCTCTTTCTGGTGCTCAAAATGCTACAGTTGAGGCTTCAGATGGCCAAATGTCCACAGCAGATGGGTGATCAGGGTGCTGGTGTGTGTCTTTTATATAGAGCATATGGTTTGGGGCAATACAGTAATAGCTGGTTTGAACCACAGCTGTCTTAAGCAGCTTTCTTGTGGCCTCAGATGAAAAAGATGGGGAAATTTTGTTGTGATATTTTTCCTCTCTGAAGCTGTTTGGACTCCAACTCATTGTAAAAGCAGATGGAACAATAAAAGGCTGTGTGCTTTTTTTTATTTATTTTTTTATGCCCCTGCTCTGCAGGGGCATAAAAAAATGACAGCGCTGGGATTTTAGCCAATCACGATTTTAATAAATGACATATCGGTAGAATGTGTCTTCAGGGCCACGGCAGATCTGAGATGAGCAGGCGAGACGCATCGATATGTCTGTTTGATAACCTCTCAGAAGGTTATTGTAGACGACACGCACACACCACTTGCAGATACACACAGTGACACACACCTGCTGAACCACTTCATGTTTATTGGGGTCAGAAGTTCATTTCATTTTTGTTGGAGCAGAAATGAACTGTGAAGACATGAGCAGAGAAAGAGATTTTATGCTCAGCGCTGTGTGCAACCTGTATGTTTGTGTGTGTGTATTTAAGTGTGCTCACCCAGCTATTCTCATGAGGACTCGTATCATTTTCAGACCTCATGAGGACCGTGCGGTAAAAGAAAGGTCATTTTGGCCAGTTGTGATTTTGGGTTGCTTCTGGTTATGACGTTGTTTTCACAAAAGTAGAAGTAAAATATGTGTTGGGCCTGTCTAGCTCTCAGCTTGTGTTTAAAACACGAAGTGATAAGCTGGTGTTTCTGATCAGATAAAGACTCAGACCTGCAGCTTTAATTAAAACCTGACAATCTCTTACGTGTGTGCCTACATTAGTGTGTGCCCGTTCGTTCATCACTGCGTAAATCCAAGCGCTGTGTTTGCTTGATTCAGCAGGTGTGAAAACAAATATGTGGCTGGATATGCTCTCCATTTCCCAATTTAAATCTCTGAAGGTGACATGAAAAGTGCAGCAGGAAGGTTGTTGGAGAGCTTGGAGAAGACTCTTGCATTTTCGTCCCAGTAAATTAAGAATACTAATAAGTATTGATACAGATCAATGGAGCCGGTATTGATAAAATCCTGATGATAGCCATCTGTAATCCTCACATGTGGAGATATTGATTTGACTTCCGTTTAATGCATTATTTTTAAAGCACCTCACGTTTCCTGCCTTTGCTTTACATAAACAGATCCAGTTGGCCTGTGCTGCTGTTGATCTTAATGTCATGTCAGTCATTTGGTCCACAGGCGGCTCCATTAAGTAATCCCCCCCATAGACACAACACCAATTAACTCCGAGTGTCTGTCTTCTTCTTCTGTCTCTCAGTCAGCTGTTTTACAGCCACAACATCCATTTTAGACACAACTGCAATTAAAGTTCCCAGTCTGTCATTAAAAGGTCATGAAGAAGATGAGCTCAACCAGAGGTTCTTTTAAAGGTGGAATTTGTTCAGATGGGTTCCCTGTTGGTTCTGTCTGGATTATGTCCAATGCCATTTCAAGTTTTTTGGCCTGACTTTCTTTAATTTCTTACAGAAATCTGTGCTGCCAGTCAGATCTATTGCACAATAGCATGGAAACCATCCAACAACCAATTAACTTTCTGCAGTCTAACTCTATATAATGTCATCTGCAGGGGGGAGTGTGTGGGGTTTGACTCTTCCTGGTTTTTCTGTTGATGGAGACATTTTGGGATACACTTTGGGGTCCACAAGTGCTCAGTGGGGTCGCAGAGAGCTTGTGGACTACAGGATGTCAAAGTCTACTGACTCAATAACTGCAGAGCTCCTCTGGCATTAACATCAGGGCAGAAACTGTGCACTGGGAGCTTCATGGCGTGGGTTTCCTTTGGTTGAGCAGCTCCTGGAGTAGTGTGAAAGTAGACCACTACTTTTCTTCGTGTAGTTTATGTTAAACTCCTTCCAGAATAAAGTCTCATAAATAGGCAGCTGTCTTGAAACTCTGCCCAGTGTTAATTTTTAATTTGAGTAGTCACCAGGAAACAAAACTAAATCTATAGAAACACCAGGGAAGTCTCATTTTAAAATACCAACACTTAAAAGGTTTGCTCCAAAAAAAGGGTTTGAAAAACATTTTTCCCCTGGGAGGTTTACTTCTACCTGCATTTCATAGATTTTTATTTTAGGAGTCTTGGAGTGCCATGCCCATCTTTTATAACGTCTCTGCTTATGTCCCATTTTCAATTCTTGGGTTTGCTGTAAGTTGTAAACACTGAGTGGGATACCATACAAACACGACAAAAATAACATGAGATTACTCAGAATGAACTTGAAGCAGGGCATGAGGATGAGTATAAACAAACTCAAAAGCAAAAAGAACATTAGAATGAAAATCAGACAAAGAGAAGTCCACAAAGCAAAACCTCTGGGTCCAAAATCCAGGACCAGGAGAACATTAACAAGCATACAAAGAAAAGCTGAAGGTGGGGAAGAAGTGAGAAAACTCCAAACTGCTGATGCTTTGCTGTCACACGCTGATGTAAACACAGTTATGGGAGGAGCTACTCAAAGAAATCCAGCAGTGATTGGCAGTTTCCCACAGAAATGACCCCAAACGTCTGCCTGTAACGTTTAGACCTGTTTAAATGTGAGCCGGATCTGGAAAAAGCTGCAGCAGGGACAAAGAGACGTTCTTCAAGGTTGTTCAGTTACAGAGCCACTCCCGACTGAATTTAGGGGAGTGTTTAATGCATAACATAAAAAATGTTTCTGCCTCGTATTTGTGAGTTTATCCAGCTGAAAGTTATGAAGTCATAATGGCGATTTATTGATCTGTTTGATCAATTTCTGTGTCCTGCTCTGTTTTATTCTTTGTGCGCACTTCATCAGTCTGAGCTCACAGTGTCTGGCTTTCTATCAAACACACACACACACACACGCACACACACACACACACACACACACACACTCTAATGTAACCAGCCTAGCTTGGATGGGCCGACTCCATTAAATTTGAAAATTTGAACTAAATTGTGTGTGTGTGCGTGCGTGCGTGCGTGTGTGTGTGTGTCAAGCCCATAAAATATTTCATGAGTGCAGAAATCCGTCTCTGAAGTCTTAGCAACAAACTAAAGCAGCTTTGGCTTCGCTGCAGCTCGGTAATATCTCAGCGCAGCGCTCTGCAGATGTTGGTGTTATGGCGGGATTGCTCCTCAGGCGCTTACTGGTCCTGCTGCATATGTTTCCACTGATGTCCACATCTGTAACCAAACATGTTTCAGGTCAGTTAGATGTTGCATCGTATGATGTATGATTTAGTGAAGAATGATCATAAATGTTAAGATTTTTATTGGGAAATAAATCAAATTTATGCAAAGAGTCAGTATTTTTAGCGATGGCACCTCTTCTTCCTGACTTCTGCGATTCTCTGTGGTTTGCTGGATCCTGATTGATGGAGATCTCTACCTGTCTCATCAGGTGATTGGTTTGTGGGCTCTTTAAATCTGGATCAGACTGTAATCTGGGGAATTCCCTAGCCATGGATTCTAAGTGTAGGTTGATGATCTCTGAGGTTCTTGGTTATCACTTTTGCCAAACGTTGCTCCATCGTGGTTGAAAAGACACAGATTGAGGATATTTTTATTATAGTTAGCCCATAAAAAGAGGTTGTGCTGTCCGGTTTGCTATGGAGACTGAAATCTTTCCGCTGCGTCATTGGACACAAAAATTACCAGAATCATTTCATCCTGAGTTCATTATCCAGGAAAGCTATCAGAAGTCTCTAAATACTGCGCCTTCTATCCTAAAGTTCATTATCAAAGACTTCGCAACCTGCAGAGGTCAGACACACTCCAAGAAACCAATGGTGGTTTCTCTGAAGTGTGCTTATCGAGACATTTTACAGTGGTCTCAGTTTTTTGGGGGGCCCACAGTGAGGAGTCAACTTAATCAGCATTACTGTAAGAAACAGATAAGATCACAGCCCTGAATCACACGGTACACAGGACACATGAGGTAAAGTTAGTCGTCCAACAGAGAGAAAGGAAAGGCACGACTAATGAATCAGGTCAGTGTAAACTCTGCTTCAGACCTCATGGACGGTCTGTTAGTACAGTAACCTCACAGCAGCCATATTATTGGTCACATGATGTCATTTAAAGTGCTCCAAAAGGCTCCAGCAGCACAAACACGGTGCAGAGGTCCACTTCAGGGACTCCAGTTAACTGAGGTGCAACCGAGCAGACAGCTAGCAGCTACAGCCACCTGTGTCACCATCCACCTGTCAGTCAAAGAGGCCACGCCTTCAGTAATACAGACTTTAAACCAAACAGGTGAGCTATAGCAAGCAGGCTATAAACACGATCATTAATGCTGTAAAGTTTTAACATGGGTGTCTGTGAAGACTGACTCACTGCTGGAGCCTCTAGTGGACGTTAGAGGTCTGTTGTCTTTATTTTTCACCCACAGAAGTTTCCACTTCAAACCAAGATGTCACTAAATTCACTAAATTCCCTTCTCCTTTAATACAAATGTTTATTCTGATGTGAATAGCTAACGCTCCATTTGTTTGCAGTTATATTAAACTGTTAATCAGACTGAATTAAGGTGAGCTGCAGCTCTGGTCACATATGTTCATGCAAAAGGCCGCTGCAGGCACCCACTGGAGGCTGCGGGTTTTATTTAGCAGAATAAGTATGTGCTGTGTTGGTGATTAAGGAGTCATTGAGCTGTTTACTGCACATCTACTCAGATTTTTCTCTGTGACAAGCAGCAGAAGAAACATCTCACTCTCCCCTCCTGTTAGGCAGATTGATTTTACACTCCCTCTCTCCTCCGGTTTCTGTCATGTAGCGAACAAATCGGCTCTAAATCGTGTGTTTTGAGCGGTAAAATAAGGATCTGGCAGCTGAATAAAGTGATGACATGAACACAGTGTGACAGCAGAGAGAGGAAGGAAGCGAGGAGATGAAGGCAGGTGGGCGGTTTCACTCAGCCAATTACTCGCGGAGTAATTTCCTCGTCTGTGACTTAATTATGTCATAAATGTAAATGACAAGACCTGCGGGTAACCAGAGGGTAGGGGCACACACATACATGCACATTTTGTAATAATCTACCCACCCAACCTCCCACCTTTCGCATTATTTTAATATCAATAATGAACTTTGGCCGCAAACTAATAATTTCTAAAGATAACCAGCAAAAAGCTCCCTCTGTAGACTTTGTGTTTTCTAATTTTTCTATCAGCATGAGGACAATTTAACACAACGCCACAGGAAACAGATTTTACTGGAATCTTTTAAAAGGCCTCTAAAACTTTTTTTTTTTTTTTTTTTTTTTTTTTTTTTTTTTTAAAAATTTTTTTTTTTTTTTTTTTTTTTTTTTTTGTAATTTAATTTCTTTAAAATTATTTTTAATCATTGATGGTTGCCAGGGGTTCACCAACCATCCTCTAGGCCTGCGTGAAGTCGAAGGCTTTGAACTAGACTCTACTTAAATACGGCAGACCAAAAGTGTCAAAATAATATAATTTAAACACTCAAATATAAATAAATACATTAGGAAATAAATGACCCAATTATAAAACAAATGCAATTAAATACTCAAAATATTATATTTCTGTTATCATGTTTCATTTAGTTCTGTATTGATTTACTTTTTTATGATATTACTGGTTTGTTTTTATTATGAATTTTCCATTGTATTAATTTATTCTTTTAAAATGTCTTCCTTTTTGTGGTTTCTGTACATAAGAATTTATTTATTTGGGCAGTTTTGGATCTCCGTAAATGTACTCCAGTTACTCATACAATTTACAACACTGAAACACGTATGATTCTTCTTTTTGACCTTGTGCTTCTTCTGACCTTGTATTCAGGAGAAATACAGATATAACTAAGCAGTCTGCTCTGCTTCATGGAGGCCATTAAATTTGTGCTGCTGGGGGCTTTAAAAGGGTGCAGGTGTTGTGTTTTAATACTGACCTTTTTATGCTTTAATCCCAAAGAAGTAAGC